>DWPV01008039.1:0-10278 GCA_018251915.1 Urbanus proteus proteus
GTTACGTGATATTCTCCTATTGAGATTCACAAAGGAAACCTCAACTGAGAGAATAGTCTCTGTAAAAGCCTACGCTCAACTGGTAAATTTGATAAGAAAACCCTATTGGTAAATAAAGTAAACCAAAGCACCTAAGAAAAGTTGAGGTACTGTATGAAACTCCTTTCCTTTTCTTTCATAATATTAAGTGATTAAATAACTAAAGTTTATATTATGGATATTTTCGTAGAAGGCAGAAAAATATTTTCGTAGTCCAAAACCACTGAAGAACATAATTTTTTAAAGCTTTTAGGTAGTAGGAAATCGCACCTACCTACATTTTCATTAGATATTATTAAAAAGTTGTTTCGAAGTTCGAAGGTTTATTATTAGGACCTACAAAATAGATTTTAAAGTTTATAGAAATTAAAACTTATTATAACAGTGTTTTTACATTTATTATGCAGATAATTATTAGTGCATACAACTTTAAAATATATGTAGGTGCCGTTACATATGAAGATTTGCGACGAAAACGGGTAGGTACACGGTATACTCGTACCTATAGGTAATAGTGGTTAGGATATCCTAGGTTTTAAAAAAAATTGATTTGGGCGATGAGACAGCTAATTGTGAATTATCTTGTAGGTAGTAAAACATTCACAAAATCCGTGCACGTCTATAATTATCAAGATAATACCGAAAATACAAAACACTAATATTTTAAAATTCAATAAATAAATCGAAATCTTTTGCATTCTATGTCAACTAATGTGTATTACACGAACAGACATTATACGGTCGTCAATTTGTATAAACCGTTTTAATTGTAATTGTTCGCAATTACGTCTGACCACAATTCTGCAACGTAATGTCCTGTTCAGCAAACCACACATTTGGAATGCATTGTTGAGGTTGAACACCTAGCGAACAATTGAAGCTACAGAATTCAGATAAAAAAGCTTTACATTCGCCCATTCTTTTCATAGAAATATCACACTAGAAATTCTGAAATGTCGATGCCGTGGAAAACTACGAAACCGAGCTGCACAAATATCATAGCTGGGATCCTAGATTGATTAACCCATCGGGAGTAGTTCTAGTCGGAGCTGTAAAACATAAATTCAGTCTATCATTCTTTCTACCTATAAGGTTTATACTCTGGGTTATAGCAAAGGAAACGTATTATTTCGCGTCTTTCGTCATAATTATTTTCTTTGCGTCTAGTTTTATTGATGTTCACGTAATCCTAGTAGGCAACTACCATTAAAAGACAATTTTCCTTTAATGTTGAGGTTCAGATTAAATCCTCGCACCGCTTTGACCATGTTCCAGATCGTTACGTTTCAACGCAGTTATTTCACACTAAAGTTTTGTTCATATTAAAGTTTTCAACTTCTACATTAAAATGCGTCTTGGTAATGGAAAATTGTTTGAAACTCCACTAAACTTGGCCCCAATATCCATTTTTATATTACACGGGAAAATTATGGCATGCAATGATTCGAAGTTTGTGGAGTTAATTTGTCAGGCAGTAGGGAGAAAAACATTTATCACATTCTGCGACGGCGTATACATTTTTCTTATGTTTCCTATGAAAATGTTAATTTCCGAGAATTTCTTTATTCACTTTTTATTACGATTACCAAATAATGACTTCATTTTTGATGCTATTCATTCATAAGTAGGAATAATACAAAGTAGATAGATTTGAAAAATCGACGTGAATAATGGGAAATAGAGCTTAAATACTAAAGCTTAGAGAGAGAGAGAGAGTAGCAAAATAACATTTATAATTGTTTTTAATATAGCACTTTTATAGAAATTAATTAAAGGGTACCTAATTTACGTACTTAAACACGTTGACGTGCATATTTTTAATGCTTACATAACATTTTGGTAGTAATTTTGATTTTACAAAAAAAACATGCAAGATGCACATATACATGTGAAAAGCTTAACCTTTTCTTGACAATCGGGTAAAAGGAAAGGGTATTGCTGCGTAAACATTTACGAATAAAATTTCGCGTTACTACACTTTGGCGGAGACGCGCTGAAATGTTTTGAAAACAAGTGAACGAAGTCGCGGGTAAAAGCTAGTAGGTCTATAAATATTTAATTGTGGTCTAAGGGCGTAGTTCATATATAAGCAAAATATGCGGCTTTGGAATGTTTTGGTACTAAAAGGGGACGGGTACGTAAATTTAAGCACGCAATAAGGCGCAGTTAACGTCCACAATAATGGCATTATAATAGGCTAGTGTGTGATAAATTATGGTTTTATTAATATCTCGGATTACTCTTGCGCATTGTACGCAGTTAAGGGCCACTAGGGTTCATCTATATAATTTGTACGAAAATTAACATGATATATGATTGTGTAAATTGTACCTTACCTAATATGTAGTTGTAATATCCTATAGATTAATGATAATTTCAAAAGGTCTGCTGTGTTTTAAAAAGAATAATTATGTCCAGCAAAGAATAAATTGCAAGTTTCTGTCAAATACAGCAAAGGCCTTGTTGAAAAAAATTGGCCTTTTTGAAATATTTTTCGAAAATTCATCAAAAGCCAGTTTATTTATTGTTGATGATTTACGTTTATTTATCGTTGATGGTTTACGCAGCTATTTAAATAACTTTAGACGTGTTAATAACTTTTTATTACTTAAGTAATTTATTAGGATTATTTTTTTATATATTTATTTTAAAGTGAAGAAACATTTTTCCTCGATTTTGTCTAATGTCCATTCACATCATAAATATGTCAAAAATACGCATGTGCTTTACTGTAATAATATTATATATGAAATGAAACTAAGTCAACTTTAAGTTCTATTAGTAACTTATCGACGCGATCTTCACCGTTCTACAAATAGGAAATCAATGAAGCTTAAATTTACAGCAACTGCTACAGTTTATTTACAGTCTGGTAATTTCCCGAGACGTATCGTACGTTTTCCCTTGCGTAATAAACCAACAAGTTTAAAGGGAAATATTTAAAGGTCTCTCATCACGCAAGAGTTCGACTGTTTGTGATTCGTTTTAATTTACGTTGGGTTGTTTGACTGGCATTTTATTTGCTGTAACACGGCTCTGAATTAAACCCGACCTTGATTGAGATGATTTAAAGTCATGCGTTAATTAGCCGGTATTAAGAGATATGTATAGGACCTTAATATACTTATCTACTGTAATTTAGGTAGCTTACACAGTAAATAAGTTTTGAGAGATTAAGGTCTTAGTATTAACCAATTAAGTGAAAAATAATAAAATACATGAAAAATACTTTACCCCTTATTTAAATTGAATATTAATACGGATAGGTATAGAACCTTAAAAAGTAAAAAAATTGAGAAGTCGGTTAAAAACATTTAAGCTAGTTATTGCTTAAAATTTTATTCAAACAAGGCGCTTAGGTTCATATTATAACAGAGGTTATTATAAAATGAACCAAGTTAAAATATAAATTTTAGCAACTTCGATCCTAAAGTTAGATCTGCTAGACAACATAAAGGCATTTTTAAAAATGAAACCAGTTTTAGGAAAAATACCTTGGTATGTAAAACGGCGATAAAATCTGTCTATAAACGTCATCGGGGCGTGCCACATGATCTTTAGTTAAAAATCTGAAACTGCGATACACGTTGTAAATTTTCGAAAACACTGCAGTGCGACAACGGTATAGGAAGGTAATTGGGAATATCAGAATGCCATTTATCTGTTATGGGTAATTTGAATAATTATGCAACTAAGGCTTAAGCTACAATAATCGTTATCTACGCGGAATATGTACAATTGTAGGAACATATCGGTTGTTTCGCAGCCTAGGTACTAGATAATATTTGTGTCTCAGATTCGATTAAAAGTTTTTATTTGGGAAATAATCATAATCTGGGAAATTCTATTCTACTCCATTCATCAACACTGTAAAGCCGGTGTCTCGATAATTGTCTACCTGAGTTGTCTACATTAATTTTAGGTATAGCCATTTACTTCAAAATTGTATACAGTAGGGTATCTTTGATTGTAAGTGCTCACTTTCGCTTAGGGACATCTGAAACGCCGTAGGGCAATGCTAAGGCATTGTCGACCTCCTTTATGTATAGTTACTTTAGTTTTTTTATGTATAGTTACTCATAAAATGACATAAGTAACGTAACGCCGCGAATTTAAATCAGCCAGCTAAAGTAGCTAAGCAGTTAAGCCAGGGTGGCTTTAATTTATTTGGTAGGTTGGCTTAGCCAGCCGACTCATTGCATTAAAGGTAAAAACCTTTGTGGTTTGGTACCGGCATGGTACCGGAGTGCGACATGACGTGTGACATTATAGTAAAGAGCGTAACGGTAACCAGGAAAGTTTTATACAATTTGGATGATCAAATAATAACGCGTTAGCTATGAGCTTTTAAGTGTTTGCCACATAAATGTACCGTACCTTATACTTTATACGTATAATTTATACCTTTGCCATACAATAATTAATAATGTGTCGAGATTGCAAATGAACAGATTACAATTGACTATTTAACGTTTAACTTAATTTTTTGGCCGCGAATTGAACCTTGAACTGTTTTCGTATTAGACTGCTAAACTGGTGCTCAGCCATTTGTTTATTTATTCTTCCGGGTGCCAGGGCTCAGCCATGCGGGTATCAATGTAATTCTGCGGCTTTGTCCAAATGTTTTTGATATTTTGTCCATGTAAAATACTGGTCAAATACATCTGAAAATACTGCTATTGTGGTCTATATTTGATAGCCTAGCATACGACTACACGCTTTTTGCTGTTCATGCTTTGTAACTTTACCCTCCGTGTTTCCGGATGTTCTCGCTCCAGTTTTCAATGAAAAACCTAGTTTTTCAGCAGTTTCAAGGAAAAATTATGAAACCAGCCCTGAAATAGACTTATGATCATAGGAATGGGTAATTGCGTCATAATTATTCATTTGGACCCATTAATATTCTATTACCGCTTAAAGTTAATTGAAAAGATTAGATTTGTAACAGAAAATAAGGAATTTTGTGTTGTACGTACTTGAGATTTAACTGTGAAATTGGATTTTTTACGTTTACCCTATGAGGAAAAGCGGTAATTTCTCTTCTACTACATATTAATAAAAAAAATAGTTGTCAACATTTAAATAATTTAATTTCTATTCATACGAGCATGAATATCATATCGTTCATCACTACACAGTATAAAACAAAGTCGCTTTCTCTATCCCTATATCCTATGTATGCTTAAATCTTTAAAGGAACGCAACGGATTTTGATGCAGTTTTTTTTAATAGACAGAATGATTTAAGCGGGAGGTTTGTGTGTAATTTAACGCGTGCGAAGCCGAGGGCAAAAGCTAGTTTCATTATAAAATCCAATATGAATTTATTAATTGAATCATATACGCAATAAGAATAAAACACGCACAATCGCATTATTTATATTATCATTCATTTCTTTGACTAAAACATGTTATAATATTAACTTCCTATTTATAATTTTCCGGTGTAACTTGATTTTAGCATATGTGGTTAAATCTGCATATTTCTACTCTGGAACAGTATTAATAAATTGTTTTTGGGTGTTGCAGAGTTCCTTGTGTTTTCATTAGAGGTTGGGTATGGTATGCATTAATTATACTATACACGTTTGCTAGTGTCCGCATATTAAATTGGACGCCTGCTGAATGTATAGTACTTAAAATTTTGAAATAAATTATGTTTATGCTTACATTCTTCATATAAATCTCGCAGATTGTGATATAGTCGAAATATTTATGATTGAAGGTGATTTATGTTTAAACAAATAGATATGATTGTGATTCTTTATGCGAATTTTGTCAATTTCTAATTTATTTTCAACATTTTCTAATTTCCTTGTTTTGTGCATTAAAAAAAATACATATTTACACAATTTACATACTGCATTTTGTCTATTTTTCAGATAATTAAATAACTTGATATTGCAAAACCACTTCAAACCTTTCACATGGTTCGTAGTAGAAATGCAGAATGTTTTGAAGTGTGGTGTCAGAGCAGGGCAGCCAGGTGGAAGATATTAGCGGCGCGCGCGGTGAGCCGTGCTCAAATGCCCTAATCTACATTACTTCTGCTCAGTAGTTCATGTATGAGTATGAGCAATTTTGTACCACTTATGTGATTAATAGCATTTAATATTTGCGTATTAGGTGATAAGGCGGTAAAGTCTTTGGTGCTTCGACTCTGGGGGCAACATAGGAGTAACATTAACGGTAATGTAAAGGTAAAGGAGATAGATACACTTATAAGAGGTCTAACTGGGCAACCTTTGGTAAGACTGTGTTCTTATCTGGAGTTCGTTACAAATATCCAAGGGCGGCAGTAGCCACTTACCGTTAGATTGACTTAGCCAGTGCATGTTTGTCATAGGTACCTTTTTTGTCATAAAAAAGAAATATGAATTATTACCCGGTTAAACAAGGTCAAGAATAAACATAGTAGTATTCAAATATCTACATGCTTTTGTTTGCAACGTGATGTTTCCAAAGGTGTGTACCGTGTCCCCTCTGGCACGATGGCTAACTTTAACTTGTCATTCTAAGAGCAGTTCCATGTAAGATACTAGTACCTAAGTCATGGTCTCTTCAAAAAATCGCGATAAGATTTCTCGCTTGTAAAGTTGGAAGCTCTACATTCGAATGTACTTACATCAGAATCTTAGTACTAGTACATATATTGAGACAAGGATATATCTACAACGTCTCTTTGAAAGCTTCATATTTATTTAAAGTAATCCAGTTGTACTACCTACCATGATACATTACTTTCTTTGTTCTTTGCTTATAAACTTCCTTAATTCAGTAGACGAAAATTTTCCGTGGAGGGCATTTTTTCACGAACTTGAAACGTGGGCTCGTTTGTAGTTCCCCGAGAGAATTATTGCTTGAGGCAAGAAGTAAAAAATGTGGGGAAGTCGAAATTTGTGAGCAAACACGTTTCGTAGTACCCTCCGTGCCCCAACTTCGTCCGTGTCCCATTGACCCACATTTTCGGCCTTGAACCTACCTCTCCCCCTCTTCCTCACGTGCCGTTCCCGTGACGTAATAAAGTCTTTAACATTTATTGTCTTTTAACTGTATTGTACGTTTCCTGGAACCGGCACTACTTTGCGGTACCTTAAGATATCCAATAGTGTTTCATGTAGATATTTAAAAGTGCTTCAATTAGAATATGAGTCTACATTTGTATAGGTTAGGTTAGGTTAGTTAGTTACTTGACAAGTATTGGTATGTAAAAAAAATCAAGTTATTAAGAGATGGTTTGTATGCTTTATAATGTTTGTGCAGGCATAAATTATTTATAACCACATTTCAGTTTCAACGCAATATCTTCACAATTCAGTTACAAAGTCCTTTGTCCTAACATTTATAATATAGCTAAGTAATCTAATAAATTCGATGACACGAACTTTTTCACAAAAGCATTCATCAGAGCGCGGCGTCACCGCATGAAAACGCCCTATGATTTAACGTACGACAAACAATGAATTAATTACTTACATTATGCCATACAATCTGCACTATAATGGTGTTAATTATAGACCAAGTTGCGTGTCTACGTGGGTTTGTGCCACAAGTACCTAACGTGCAACCCATACTGAGGGTATAGTAAACATAATTATACTTTAATAGGCGTGTAATAAAGATTTCGAAGAAGTGGGTTCCGGGTTCAACCCCCGGAAAGGTAATGGAGCTATGAGGTTATGAGTTACTCAAATCTATGTTACTTCTATTTTGAATATAGGAACAAAGTACAATGTTTATTACATATTTAAGTTAAAATCTCGTCAATGTCATCAATTTCGTCAATTCACTATTCCCCATTGCTGGTCTATTAGAGTAACAAGGTTGTACGCCATAATCTATCGTCCTGGCTAAGTGTGAATTAATAAACTTAACATTTATAACTTCTATTATTGACTAACTGTATGCCTTCTCTCAGAAAAATAAAAGTCTCGATCAAGTTGGTTTAGTGTAAATTGAGATCTTTGAAAACATTATAGCAGGCTCTCGGGCTTACTTTCCCCTGAATATTTTGATTGTCCTTAACATAAATTAATATCAATTTACAATAGGCACACTGTAAAAATAAAATTCAGAGATATCCGTGTCTGTGGTCTGAACATAAGAAAGTTCATAGGTACTACTAAGTTACTAATGGGTTTATCATGTGCCATTATAAAACCATTAAGCATATTAATGCCTAGCTTCAAGCTATGTTCAGGGTACGGGTAGTTTTAAGTTTTTACATCTACGTCTACACATATTATAAAACAAAGACCCTAAAAGCTGTCTGTCAGTGTGATCGATGATCTAAAAATTTACTGAACAGATTTTTGGACGCTTTTACTGCAATTCTTTAGGAAGGTTAGGTACATAGTACTCGTACATTGCGGTTTTATGTCAATTTACTGAAATGTAATACTGTTGAAGAGGTCGCGTGGTTGTAAAAAACACATGTAGACGAATCGGCGGGCACAGCTAGTTATTTGTAAAAGTAAATTGCACCGAGTTTACAAAGATTATTCTAGATTTGTAGGTAATGTAGCCGTATACAACGAAAGTGTATTTATGTAACTATTTCCATGTGGTTGTACGCGACTACGGTCGTTTTCCGGCCCATTGGCTCGTACGCCCAGTGTACTTGAACTGATGTGACACTGCGGATGGAAAATGTTGGTAGGCATCAGACTGGCATCACTCGAGATCCGAGAAAGCCTTTGTATCCGATGTGACGTAGCTTATGTTCACGTCATGTTATCTGGGTATTATGATAATCTGCTTGTGTAGGTTTATTCTGAGTATATTAACAAATTGACAGGTTTATTTCGGGATACATTGCTTTACCTGATTTAATTTAATATTAACTGACTGAAATTTATGATTTCGTTCACGCACACTAATATAACATTGGTATTTATCTATGATCATCTGCTTTTATTGTTGAAAATTGCATTAAAATCCATTGCGTATTTTGAAAAATTGAAGAGTAAAGACAGCGGGAAACAACTTTGTTTTATATTATGCAGAGATAAAATGATATAGAGTATAAATATAATAACTATAAGAAGTCGACAATGCCGTAAAGTTTAAATTCGTGGAGAAGATAAAAAAATATAAATTAGGTATATATAAAAAAGCTTGTTATAAATTCAGCTAAGGGTTCAAGAAAAGATAAAGGGATGAGGTTTAATTAAGCAAATATCTTTTAAGTTTAGAAAAATGACTAAGGAGATAATCTTACCTTCTTTTGGGTTATTTTATTATTTGTTTCAACTGAAGTTTAATTAAATTTCCTCAATGTTTCATGTACCGCTTTGCTTACAAGATTAAATTTGGTAAACCTAAAATCTGTGGGCCCACAGATATTAAGTTATTGGTATAAAGTATATAAAAAGATATTATATTAAGAATTGATGAAGGATTCTTCTATGTGCCATGTTCAATCTTTAAAATATCTATCTTTCTAACTATCAAATATTTTCTACACCACACCCTGGTAATTCCATAACATGTCAATGACATGATGACAAAAGCTCAAACCTAGAAATTCTCCACGAAATACCGACATTAGTTATTTTACTTGTCTGGGTAATTTTGTTTGAGCATTATACCTATCACAATTTAGAATTGGTAGAACTTCTTGGTCTATTTCTGCATTAGAGCACAGGTTGACTGCTGTGTTTTATTTTGAGTAGCGTGGTAAGGAAGCGACACTTCTACGAAGGGTTCCAATTAGTAGACAGTCGATGTTCTTTGGTCAACATCAAGTAGGACTTCAATTCTATCTGAACTTGAATAGGTGGCAGTTACTATTGGTCGTCTGCAAGACTAGTCTTAACCATGTAGGTGAGTCACACATTTGGCGCCCTTTATCTACTCTAATATGAACTATAAAGCGTAAGATATTGCGATTTTTGGTCATGGACGCGTCGGATTCCTAAAATTCCTTGGCTAGATTCCATGGCTAAAAAACGCAATTCACGAATTTCTGGTTATAGTCTGCATGCCTGTTTACTATTTCTATAATACAAGCTGGTCGTCACGGTCACACTCTTGTTAAAGAAGTTAAAATGCATACATATTTAAACATTCATATTTTAAAATATTTTCTTCAATTCGGACCAGTAGTTCCTGAAATTAAAACCTTCAACCAAACATAAAAACAAACTATTCCGCTTTATAATATCTTACTAATATTATAACGCTGAAAGTTTGTGAGGATGGATGGATGGATGGATGTTAGTTACTCTATAACTTAAGA
>DWPV01008040.1:0-10277 GCA_018251915.1 Urbanus proteus proteus
GCGCGCGCTCCACGCGCATGCGCGCGCCGTCGCGGGAGAGCGGGATGACATTTATGTTCAAATATGTATTCTTTTTTTACTTTTTAAACGCGGGTGAAACCGCGGGGTTCAGCTAGTAACATAATATGTGCATTTAGACCGCCCGCGAACTAGAGACTTTGTATCGGCCGATAGTTGGGTCGTTTTATTAATACTGATTGATGGAAAGGTTCACTATGTATATGCACAAATACAGCGATTTAGTATTGGCCGATAAATGCACACCTCTATCGGCCGATACAAAGTCTGCAGTTTGCGCATACTCTTGAATGTATTTAAGGGATTTCCAATAAAATAGATCATCACTGATGTGTTTTTCTAAATATTCCATCCATTATAAATACGGTGCAAAAATTAGAATTGTTAAAATGACTACTTGTGAAGAACATCACCCAGTTCTCATTTGAAGGTTAAAATGTAATGTAAATAGAACGAACATAATTCTTTCAAATTAGATTTTCTTTTTTTTACTTTTTTGCTTTAAAAATATTTGAGTGTTCATAAATTTATTACTTTAAATAAAGTTTAAAATAAACATACAAATACACATACAAATAGTAAATTATTTACTGACGATAAAGACTTATGGAATAATATGGCAAAAGTACGTGAGCATAACAACGTGTAATCCAATTCCAAAAGCTTTTAGACTTGTTTTTTGAAAGTAAGTGGAACAATGATGACCATGGCTCTTGACTGCTATTTGCGGTCTTATTGCATAAAAATAAAAACAAGAGAAAGCCTTTTTTATATTTCCGTCGATAGAAACTTCGGGTTTGAATAATTTACATATAGTACAAATTGTGAAAAATATGATTTAATATTAAAAGTAGGTAGGTACTATAATACCAGAAAATGGAATAGGTACGTAGTATAAAGCATTAATTGAAACAGTTCATAAAATTCCAAGAACTTTCAAAACAATCATAAAAATTTACAAACAATTCACAATATTTCGTTGTCCGACAAAAACCCGTAAAAATGTTATGAACGATAATATTCAAATTTAAACAAATCCGAGTGTTACTCAAACTGAAAACGCCGTAACTCCGTAAACTGAAAGCAAACATGGCGACAGTTTTCAGCGGAGCCTGAAAAATTCACTTGTGTAACGATTCCGGAGGATCTTGTCCGACCCAACTTTAATCCGAACCACTTGGGCTTAGCCGCGGTGCAAGATACGAGCTTGGAGCGAATAAATATAGTTGGTTGTCTGGATGAGATTGGTACTTAAATATAAGACCGCCTATTGCATACTCTTCAAATCTTGAATGTATATTTTTATTATATTCGGCAATGTGCAATAAAGAATATTCTATCTATCAATAGTTCTGTAGACAATGATTACTGAGATTTTGACATTCATTAATCTTTTTAGTTATAATTAGATACATTATAATATATGACGTCACCCAAACATAACGTGTCAGAAAACATTTTGAATCCTAAATACTATGTATGTATGTTAGCTAGCGTTTCATGTATGAGTGCACTTATGATGTATTCAAGTTTTACTATTACTATTAAACAACTGCAACCAAAAAACAATAAAAGAATAATGACTTATTGGAGATTAAACTTAATTTAAGTCGGAGTAAGGGCAAGCTATAGCAGCAGATCGTTAATTAGAATAAAAACGGAAAACGGAAATTTCATATTTAATTTCTAGACCTCAATCTATTTAAATGAGTCACAAATAAAATTATGTCATTCAAAATACCAACTAACCAACGGCTGATAAAAAAGCAAAAAATATAATTACGTCTTCGTTAACTTGGACCATCGGAGTCTCATAAATATTTCATGCGATTCAGAAGCGCGTCCTGAAGCATTTTTGTCGGATAATAGCTACAGACTCTATTGTATATTTTCGAAACCATTGTTATTCAATCGATTATAGGCAACTTTTTTACTGTGGAACCGAAGGGCACTTGATTTAACTATAGGACTTTGCTGCGGAAAATAAGACTATTTTGATACTATCTTTTGCTCACTGCTTCGCACGCTTCTCTACTATATAATGGATGTTATTATGCATATAAACCTTTTTCTTGAATGATTCTATCTATTAAGAAAACGCATCAGAAGTCGTTGCATAGTTTAAAGATCTTAACGTACATAGGAACATACAGCGGGAAGCGACTTCGTTATATACTATGATTCAAGTCCTTAAAAGAATTTATCATATTGAATATTATTAACAATAAAATAAATTAGATTTGAATCAGACTTCATACACCATCCTTAACATTTAATAACGAGAAAATAGACAAAAGGATTTAGAAAATATTGCACTTTACAGTCAGTGAAACGCATCTGTGACGACTTTTTATTTACTTCTTACTTTAATATTATAAAAAATGTTTGCTCCAAAAGCGAGTGATCTCACCCCGCGGCTAAGATCGCACTCGGAGCGCGTCGTCACCGTAACCTACTTAGCCGGAAGTGGGGCGGCGCGTGAAATATTCACAGCCTCGCCTCCCCGCGTGTGTTTAGTCTAGAACTTCCACTAAGTCTGGAATTTAGACTTGTGTTTAACGTGCTGATATTTTTATTTAAATTTTATCTGTACCTGTAAGTATCATATTAATGCATGTTTCTTAAGTTGTTGTATTTAAATAAACGTTACCTATTTCTTTTTTTCTATGGATCCTAGAATTTTTTAATTTTTATTTAATAACTGAAACCAATAAAAACTTAAATCAGTGAATTATTTTATTATTTTGAAATATTAAGAAGAAAATTTATTTCCTTAAAATTCTATTTCAAACTAAAAAAAATATATATAAATCTACTCTATTCTACTGACCAGTAAAACTAACTTCCTCAAAATGAAATAATTCCATGAAAAATAATCTCGAAAACCATTATGAACCATAACATTATGGTAGCATAATATGATACAACTGCAATTTAATCTTCAGTGTAGTATGAGCTTAAACAGCGCAAATAGAACTCAAGCAGACCACAGCTCAATAATGTAGCTCACTAAACATTCCGAAACATCAGGAAACAGTTTCGAAAATAGTGAGTTGTTTGAACAGTTTATCCCACTCAAACGATACCGCTTTTAGTTGCATCCGTATTGCATTACGTAGGGAAAATTGTTTGTTAAACCTTGTTCGGGAACGCTTTGTGCAATTAGTTTTAATGTAAATTACGTGAATACATTGTAGGTTGCTGTGCTTAGTTCGTTTCACTGTTAGCTAGTTACTTATTCTTTATAGTGTTCCGTATCCAAAACGTATTAAACTACGCCTCCGCTATTTATTTTTCCGTCACAGAGCTATTTTATTTCAACTGATATAGATATACACTTGATTTTTATTATGAAAGTAGGTATTGATTTTATTGCTATAACTAAAAATACTACGAAACATAAAAGTAAAAGAAAATTAAAAAAACAAACTTTATTTATCTTAATCGTTTTCTGGGATTAAGAGTTTTCTAAGAACAATAGGTGCTGAAGAACACGAATAAATAAAATGATATTATCAAATTCTTTTCAAAAATGAACTTTTAATTGTTTAATATTAATTCAATTAAACCGCTGATTTAAATGCTTCTGTACAAACGAACGAAGAGACACTGTATTTAGTGTATTCTACGGATGTTTTGAGGATAAAAGAAGCAATCTTCGTAGACTTGGTTATCCTCTTAACCGTCACTTGGAAGTTGCCGCAAAGCTGGTTGCTTTGACAACTCATCCGATTTGCGTGAGAGATTAACGTTGGAAATATTATTTATTTATTTACTAGCTTTTACTCAAATGATATTGCTACAAATTATTTTTCGTCAAAGATATCTTTGCTAGATACATCTTTAGACTTTCATACATCATATTTTAACTATCCTCTATAACTATCCTTTTCTCGCCAATACTAAGGTCAGGAAGTATTAATATTCCTCCCTCCGTTATATACACCCATGATCACTATGCGTCTTGGTGACTATAGTGGTTTTTGATGTTATGACACTGACATTTCGGAAAGAGAGGGAGAGATGCTAATTGACAACACACGACACGATCATATAATTTAAAAAATACGCTTTCTACACTCTTAGCACCACATTAGGATTTTCTCCTGTGTCTCGGCTATAGAGATACACAAAGACAAATACACAAATACCCAAACCCAGAACAGAAATATTAATTCATCATTCAGATATCTATCTGGCCGGGAATCGATCGCGAGACTCACTGCGCGTCAGACCGGTATGGAGACCACTCCGCCACGCGGTCGTCTAATTTATTAAAGTAACGTAAAAGCTAGAGCCAAACACAATGCAGAATTTCTTTAACGATTACAGAATTGCTAACAAAATCACACGAAAATAAAACCACAAAACACCTTTTAAATCAACGCCAGGAAAGATTCTGAAATTGCTGAGCAAACGTGCAATCCGAAGCAATAATGAATACTGATCCGGAGATCCGCGGGTGCAAAGTATCGCACACGTCCCAGGACGCCACGGCATTTGCATTTGTGAATAATGTCATGAGACCATGTGTTGGTTTAACTCCTCTTGCTGCTAAAATGATACTTAAGGAAGACGTACTTAACCGAGGGATTCCAACTTAGTCCTCAACATCGCATATAATGGTAAGTGACCACTGCCATAAGTATTCTACCTGAGCTTGGCCACTGATGCATAGCTACCTTTGAAGACTAAGTTAAAACGCCTTGGATAAGTCAATCTTCCTTACTACACCCTTCAAACCAGAACACAGTAGCGCTTCACACTGCTATTATAGAACATACGGCAGAAACAGGTGTGGCGGTTGTGACGCTGGAGTCGAACCATAGAAGGTTCTACAACCTTTCAAACTTGTTTAAGGTTGTTCACGGGGGGGCAATAGACTTTTACCACCAGAAGAACTACATCAGCTTTTGGTACTACATATATTATTATTTAAAAAAATGAACCGCTTCTCGCCCTTTGATTGAAAATGTTTAACTTTAAATGCATACGGTTTTCGTGTCAACTGCTTCTTTGTGTGGGTGTTTAACGGTACAGTTTGTAAAAAGAATGCAGAGTTCTATATTATGCATATTTCTATTAAAGTTCGTAAACTTTTGCTGCAATTCTCGTGTAGATATCTCCACGAGCAAATATAGAAACCTCGTGCCAAAACTGTTTTTATAGCGAACACCAAAATGTATATTTGGCGGATTTAGATATTTATTTTGCAGTGAATTGACTTTTATAATGTACTTCTCGTATATTTATGTTGTATTAAACATGGTATTTTTTTCAACACCCATGTATTGTACCTATTCTTGACTCAAATGTCTTTAAGATTATATAAAATCTTGTCGATTTGTCGATACATTAGTCTAAAGCCTGTTGAATTTGTTTAAAATTAAAGTGTCCTTCAGAACTTACTTAATTCGAGTCTTCAATGTTTTGATTCTTGTATATCACCAAAAATCTACTATGAAAAGAAATAAATGCAAAAAACCTGTCTTTGAAACAATCTTTCAATCTTGTTATTCGAAGTCCCGTAACAGTGACATATTCGAACCAACAAAATCGCTGAGAAAAGCGCAAAACATGATCATTCAATCTTGTTACTCGATGTCCCGTACTAGTAACATGTTCGAACCAACACAACAGTAAGCTTAAAGATCACAATAAAGGGTTCCAACATGTCTCCCAGTAATCCCACGCCCTTCAGCCAGTGAGGTTTAATCCTCTCGAACTTTGGTTCCTTGTTGCTGTCAAACGTTTGCTGTTCGCTTCACGATCTTCTTACAATTACTCGGGAACCCTTTGTGCCTTGGATATCATGGACCTTTTGTGGACATTTTTCGAGATTAAAAGTTGAAATTATTTCGTTAAAACGTATGCAGTTCTGTCTGTATGCTATCAGAATTAAACGCTTCTAGTATTTGCTGCATAATATATATAAGTTTCAAGAATTACCTGAAACATTATCCTTAACTAAATGTATAAAACAACCACATTGTATATTATGTAACCTTTTATTATGTATTAAACTAAAAAAGAATAATGTTTTATTCAAAGTAGATTATTTATAGTATATCTAATATTGAACGCTTAATACACAGAAAAGTGGAATATACTCCAAAACATACATTTTAAGGTCATTTAAATAGGCAACTGCACAGAATGTGTGGAGCTGAAGCTACTTCGGACAACGTAGTTTTCAGAATCGCTAGGAAAATAATGAAAATATACTACTTTTGTTCATCATTATCTTCGTATCATCGTTCAGTAGCATTATTGCTACTATAATACCTAAAACCTTTACTAAATTGGAAAAAATGAAGTGTTCCACGGGTATTTTATCCAAATAAATATGAAAATAGCTTCTCAAACACCGAAGACAATCGAATTGCCGCTCAACGACTTCACACTGATATTTCTAATCTATATCCAATATCCGCCGGGTGTTGAAGCGACGCCAGGCTCTGACTCTGAGAATAATATCAATAGAAATAAGCGAAGAAAGTTTTTTTTACATTTTTGAGTATAATATTGCAATATCACCCGGTTTATGGAATGGCTTAAGTTTTTTTGTATAGATGTAGGTATATACTATAGTATCTTGAACTTAGTTAAACAAACAATGTTATAAGAAATAATTGTTACCACCAATTGCATTGATGTCTTGTTGAACTTTGATCTCTCATATAGGATCAGGATTCGACCCATAAACGCAAGTCTGATTTTTAAATTACAAAAACATTCACTTAAGGACGAGAAAGCACCTTAAAAACTTATACCTATCATATACATACATTCGTTGTACATATTGCTCTCGAAAAACGTGGTTTGCCATGATCTAAACCTTTCTGTTTCAAAGAACACATTTGGAAAGTAAGAGAAGGAACACATAGTTAAATGATAAGCAAAAGAGCATTTAGTTACAAAATTTTTAAAGCAAACTTTTGAAATAAGGAGAATATATTTTTTGCTCGAAAAATCCATAATTAAACCCACTAAAAGCAAACCAGAGCCATACGAGAACTAGAAAGTAGTGTTGACTGGATTTTGAGAACAAATTTCCGTTCCGAATATGCATTTTCCGAATTTGCCTCACGGAATTGAAGCGTAGGTCATTTGCGATATTGGGAATGAATGTCGCTTATTGAAAAGGGTCTTTTGAATTTTGGTTAGAGGTCCAACTTAACTTTGCCTTATCATTTGTCAAGATTTGGAAGTCTACGGTTTATTTACGGAGTAAGAACCTAATGGTTTAAATCCGGCTTCTCAATCTGGAGTCCAAGGTTCGAAATCAAGGCATGGGTTTTAATTTTTCAAACATTTTGAAGTGTGTTATAAAAAGTAATTATCACTAGCTGTAACGGAGAAGATCGTGTGGAAGCTTACACACCTGAGAGTTTAAGAAAAAGTTGTCAAAGGTTTCTGAAGTCTACCAATTTGCACAAAGCCAGTGGACTCCAGTCGAAGCCCCACTTACTCTTTGCCAATGGAAAGTCATGAAGAATACAACAATTGCCAACATTATTAAAGACATAGACGTAGCAGTAGGGCCATCAGACCACCTTCATAAATCCAATATCCGCGTATAATGGAAGATATTGTTCGTTCACTTATTCCCACCAATCTGATTTTCGCACTACTGCCTTACTCACAGATAGATGAGCGCTCGATGGCGCGGAAATCTAATAAACAGTGTCATGTACCGCGAAATAGAATTGTGCTTTTTTCCTATTATAGGATCCTGGGATCAGGGTGTTGGGAGCGTTATTAAAAGTATAAACAAGCAATAACGCTGAAGCGCGCTTAGATCCAAGGCTTGCGTGGATCTCAACCGATCCACAAAGTTAAGCAACGATGGGCGCGATTGGTAGATGGATGGGTGACCGCGAAGGACAAAATTACATGCGTGCTCCAGTGTTATTATGTAATAGCAACCGTTAAACTTCCTTCTTGATTCTGGACGGTTTGAAAACATCTTGAAAATTTGAACACAAAAGTGCAATGTCTAGAATAAAGACGACATAGGCATTTTCGAAAAAGGAATCTCTAAACCTCTTTCCTTTGCCAGAGACGTTGTAAAGCATGATACGTCGTACAATTAGGAAATGTACTTACTCCGAAACAAAGTTTCAAAGGCTAGTTAGGAACGTTCCAGCGGAGCTCAAAGCTCTTGGGAGTCCAATAAAATAAAATCCTCAGCGAATTCACAGTCGCGTACGCGTCAAAGATTGCGATTGTACAGCTTGTCGCTTCTGTCCTTTGTCTGGGACTTCGAATTTGTCTGAAATTTGCTATTTATAGGTAGTTATTAAGTTTTAAGCGGAGCGAACAGCGTTATAGTGTATATGGATACATAGGTTCAACTACAATTTAGTTAATGTGATCTGTTGAAATTCTTACTCATAGCAGCTATTGAAAATCAATTCAAAATCAAATATATTTATTATTATTGGGAGTCTATCTACTTAGTATTTTTCGCGTGATGTAGCGTTATAATTAATTATTGTTTTTGCGCTATTACCCAAGAAAATGGTCATTAATTCAGACCGGTAATCTACACCGTCGAATTAAGAACTATCAAATCAGTCTTTATCTTAGATAACACGGACTATAAAATAATTATCATTTCATAAGTCAGAGCTTATAGTCATTTTATTTAATTACACACAATTTTGTACATTTAAGCAAATCAGTATAACTCTGTGTTTCCATTAATTAATTGATTCTATGTAAATTATCCGCTCCGCTTAACAATATAACCTGATTCTTCCTACAACTGTAGATCGTTCGATTGGAAACTTGTTCGTTTGACAAGACGTCGTTGCTTATCGGCTGTCCTAAGTTCGATGCCCGACTTAAGTATCTATTTGACGTATCTATTATTGTTACGCTAAGTCGGTAATCTGAAACTGCTTCCTGCAAATCGTTAATGTACAAGTAGGAAACAATAAATTCGAAGTTTCTATAGGATTCGTTCAGTGAAATTAATTTTCAATAAATATGATTGTGCAGATATATTATACTCATAGTATTGTCTGCTTAATGACTGTTATAAGATATCGCTATAAGATTGCTTAAATAAAATAAATTTACTATTTTTAGAGTACCTAAAAATCAACAGATTTAAAAACGAAATTAAGAGTGTAAAGTAGACATAGGATTGACCAAACATCGTGTAAGAAAGTGTAGAGAATACACAAATTAAAAAAAATCTTTTTACAGTTTTACACTCGGAATATGTTCTTAATTGATTCATTTAATTTGTGTAAGGGGACAACATAAATCCCGAGAAATTTCATTAAACTTACTATCGTTTCGAATATGAATATCCAATCACATTTTCGATTCTTTGTTGTCACTGACCTCGAACGACTTCAAAAACAATTCCCACTGACTGCCACTGATGCTGACGCAAAGACATTTCCCAGAACTGCTAAGCTTTCAGAGTAATTAATACCAATTGTTAACACCACTCGAATGCATTGACATTTGCTTGGCACGCCGCCAGATGGCGCTTATGTAGTTTTGCGCGATTTATCGCCACCGGCCGCGTACATGCACAGATCGACAACACTAGACATTGTTAATACTATGGAATGAAGCTACAATTTTGATATTTTTTCCAAAAAAAAGTATGTCAGTAGTGATCAATTTATTGTGGCGTTTTTCTTCTATGTACTTCTTAAAGTACATATGCACATAGTTTAATTTATATTTACGGAGCACTATGAAAAGTTTTAATTTTAAATCTACGATAAAATAAATTTTAAAGTCTTTATACAATCTTGGGCTAATTGGATATAATTTAATTTGAAATTATAATTGAAGTGATTCTAAAAGTAAATAAAACTAAATTGTATAATTAAGTTAAAGCAACACTATAAACGTGACTTAAAAACAAATAATTAGCTCCAAAATGTTTAACCACATTCAAAAATGAAATGGAACATTCCTTTAAATGGAATACGAACAAAAATGTTGGCAGGGATTCAGAGTTTGTCCGTTACAAAGGACGGATTAGCGAACTATCAAAAGTACACACGTTGTGGCTTTTTGAGAGAACGACAAACTAGTGAGTGAAGTCCGAATCCAACAAATAAACTTTATATTTTTAAGGCTGTAACCACAAATTCATTTATTAACCAAACTATATCTACATTAAATTTATACTACACTGCTACATTTTTGAAGATGGTAGAATCCCATGTAGTTCGACTCCGGCGGCACCACCGCCATACCTATTTCTGCCTTATAACGGCAGTGTT
>DWPV01008041.1:0-10275 GCA_018251915.1 Urbanus proteus proteus
GTTTCTTAATTCAGCCGTATTTTTTATGGATGTCACTCGATTTCTCCGCCATGGACTGATTTGGATAATTATTTTTTCGTTTGAAATTTGCGTTTTTTTTTTCGTGTATGGGCCCCTTTTGGACGTGGGCCCCTAGGTAATTGCCTACTTTGCCTTATGGTTAATTCGGCTATGACTGTAGTATATTGTATACGTGTCTCGATCTAAGTATACTGAAGAAGGTATTTTAGTATATGGCGTTTGATTACACTTTCTTCTTTCACCACCAAATTTGTAATCAAAAGGCGTTACATTTGAAATTGGCCACAACCTATAAGGGCTGGTGTAGCCTTCTAAACATGAACAATTCCAAAAGAATAGGGTACGTCGCCTTTTTCAAGTCTAAGTTAGTACCTATCGTTTGGCGACAGGCTGGCGACAGCGACGCACTATCGTAATCGCTTCGCAGAACAAGTAATCAATACTAGGCACTTGGCTACCGTCCAAAATAACGTAAGGATTGTATGTAAAGATACTGTAAACCGAGGTTCAGGATTTGAAAAGATATGTTCAGTAAAAGAAACCTTTGTGACGACGAAGGTACCACCGTCACACCTGTTTCTTGTAATAGCAGTGTTCAGCGCTGGTGTTCAGTTTTGAAGAGCGATTCAACTTAATCCTCAGAGATAGCAATGGGTCGTCAACCCATTATTATCCCACTGTTGGGCACGGGTCTCCTCTCGTAGGGATTTAGTCCTTAGTCCACAGCGCTGGCTAATTGCGAATTGGAAGACTTAAAACACCTTGAAGAACTTTTTAAGGACTCGCAGATGTAGAAGATTCCTCACGATGTTTTCTTTCACCGTTAGACAAGTGATAATTAATTTCTAATACGAACATAAATCAGAGGTGCCTAGTATTTGAACCTAGGACTAACTTATCTCGGGTATGTTACGAGGGTAAGAGACCATGAGAGACAACAACGTTCAGAGAGACGAATGTTTGATTGCTACTACCTTGAAATTGAAATTGAAAAAAGTGATATCATAAATAAATTACCAAAATAAATGATTTCTACAGGGAGACCTTTATTTTTTTATATATTCTTCGAGCATATAACCTTGGGGCTTAGGAGACTAAATTATACTCTATGGTTGATCCTAATATAGAGATATTAATTTTTACAAACAGAAAATTCATAATAAATAAATGAGATGTGTAAAGAACTCACTTCTCTTTCATATACTAGTATACCGAGATATCGCCCTTTATTTGATATCCATATCTGATATCGGCATTACTCAATATTGTTAAATAAATATAATAAAGTATGAGTAGATTAGATACACCCCAATCCTGTAAATTATCTAATATAATATCTCTCTTATCTAATTTTTGGACTTAAATGTGACTCCAAGCTTTGAAGCATTGAGGTGACTGTCTGAGATCAGCCACAGATGCATTGTTAGTTGCTACTCATCATCATCATCATGTCAGTCCTTTTCGGTCCACTGGACATAGGCCTCCCCCAAGGTATGCCACAACACCTGGTCCTCCACCGCTCTCATCCATTACCACCAGCCTTCTTAAGGTTATCCAGCGAGCCGGAGGACGCCCTACATCTGCCAATTCGTGGTCTCTACTCGAGAACTCATCTGCCCCATCAGCCATCAGTTCTGCGATATGTGACCAGCCCATTGATTTCAGCTTGCTGATTCTGTGAGCTATATCAGTTACCTTGGTTCTGTACTGAATCTCCGTATTACGGATTTTTTCAAAGAAACAAGCATAGCTCGATCTATTGCTCGCTGAGCTACTTTCAGCTTATGGCCTAGACCCAATGTCAGAGTTGCTACTCATGAGGACTCGATTAGAATGCGTAGATAAGCATGGTGTGGTATAGTACGGTTATGCCTTACCACACGTTGCCATCAAAACTTCAGTACATAGTATAAAACAAAATCGCTTTCCGATATCTGTCCCTGTGTATGCTTAGTTCATTAAAACAACGCTAGATAGAGTGATTCAAGAGGAAGGTTTATATGTAATTTAATGCGTGTGAAGCCGCGAACAAAAGCTAGTCTGGTATAATGCAGGAATAGGTGTAGCAGCGATGCCTAAATTATTTATATTTTAAATTCACGAACATAGATTAGAAAATTCCTAGTTTCCACGTAGAGATTAGCG
Source organism: Urbanus proteus proteus (assembly GCA_018251915.1). Taxonomy (NCBI): domain Eukaryota; kingdom Metazoa; phylum Arthropoda; class Insecta; order Lepidoptera; family Hesperiidae; genus Urbanus; species Urbanus proteus. Next base: position 2,167 of record DWPV01008041.1, read on the forward strand.
ACATAGTCTCTGGGATGAGGAATTTAAACGATAATCTTGTAGACTATTGTAGTCATGAGAGTAGTACTGAGATTAGATAAAATGAATTCTCGATATAGAGAAAAGATAAAAGATTTCGAAATATTGGCGTCGTTGAGATTTTTTTGATTGATTAATAAAATCTGTTAGTAAGTTACTTTTTATAAGATAGTAGCAAACAAGCATGCAGCTACCTGATAGTTAGTGGTCACTACCACCCATGGACATCTTTAACTAAAAAACTAAAAACGCTTTCTACACTCATAGCCCCACAGTAGGAATTTCTCCTGTGTCATGGGTGCCACCGACACACACATACATGAATACAAAAACACCCAGACCCAGAGTTTGTCTGGCCGGGAATCGAACCCGGGACCCATTGCGCGTCAGATCGGTATGGTAGCCGTACCGCCACGCGGGTCGTCATCTCTCTCTCCGATTTCTCTAACTCTACATGGAACGGGGATTCTATTCTGCCTGAAGTCGTTTCCTGCTACTCCTGACGATTAAGAAGATCGCCTAGTAAGGCATGCAGCAGTATGCATGCTAGCCGAAACACCCAGACTCAAAACATAAATCTAAATTCATTTACATGCCGGGGATCGAACCGAAAACCGCGTGTCAGTCAAATATGGCCGTAAAGTCCACAAACATACTTGCTACCGTTTATGTTGACAATATGGCAACAAATTTGCTATTTCTTATCCATTTCCTAAAAATCAGTTATCAGTAACAGTCTTGCTCAACCAAATGACCGCAAACCATAAACAATACGTTACGACCGATTGTCTACAGTCGTTCAAAATGGCGGAGACCGTCCTAACAATGGCAGCGAAGGTTACGTAATATGGGAAGAGGATTTTCTTTTACAAAGTACCTACTTAAGGTGTTTATTTTAAACACAAATTGTTGTATTGCACAAGTAGGTGGCACAAAGGTAGAACTCTATGTAGTTCGACTCCGGCAGCACCACCGCCACCCCTATTTCTACCTTATAACATAGTGTTAAGTACTGCTGTGTACTGATCTGAAGGGTGTGGTTAAGGATACATACTTATCCAAGGCGTTCCAACTTAGTCTTGAGGGGTAGCAACGCATCTGTGGCCGAGCTTAGGTAGGACTGTGATCTGGGGTTGATTACAGATGTCCATGGGCGGCAGTGGTCACTTACCATCAAGTGGACTGTGTGCTCGTTTCCTACATTACTACACACAGCACACACAACTACACTGCTGTTATAAGGCAGAAATTGGTGTGGCGGTGGTGCCGCCGGAGTCGAATTACATAGAGATTCTACCACTTTTTAAGTGTACAATGAGATTGTACACTTAGAGATCTACCACCTTCTAAGTGTACAAAGAGATTGTAGAGCCATAGGCGAATGTCTTTGTCTATACGACTTTTAAAGATGTAATTAGTCTGCCAACTTGCACTTCATCCTACTATTACTTCCCTTTTGTATCATCTAAATAAAAAGATCTTCCTAAGCCACTGAACTATTACAGGCATTTGCATTATATCTTTTGGAACTAAAACCAATAAAGAAAAGCTTAATTAAGTAACCTGGTTGTACCTTCAATAAAAGTAGTCGAACAATTACAGGAAAGTGCTTTAGTTAAACGCTCACTTAAAGACTTTGTCTACACGAAAGAACTTGGAATGAACGAACTGAATAAAAGTTTAGCACTTTCTCGGAGTCTTAACCCATTTTCGTTTTAAGTTTGATGCTTTGATGAGTAAGCGCTTCCGTTAAATTTTGTACCGGAACTTGATAATTTCTGGCTTCCAGCACGCTATGGTGTAAGGTTTTGGAAACAGTCACCTTTCAGAAATTCACTCGAACACTCGAAAATGAAAAAGGAATCTATTAAAGATAAGTTTAAACGGAATATACATTTTGTTAAACCTCTATATAGAAAAGCGAAGATCGGTGAACGGGATGAAGATAAAAAATCAGTTTCATTTGACAGGACGTTAAAACTATTAGGCGACGATATTAACGTCAAAACCGTGTTAGCTAAGGCCGATAAAAATAACGTGATAAACATAAAACGAAAAGTAAGCAAAGAATATAATATAGTGTTACCCGGTGCCTGTGACAGTGAGATAAAACTTGATGATGCAACTCGCGATTTTGTGCTTCATCGCAAAGTGCCGTTAGATAGGAATATAATTTGTAACCAAGGACCAAAATGTAGTGAAAGTGACAAACGTTTAAGAAATAATTTCCATCATATTGCACGTGAAACTAAACATGGCACTATGAGTAATATTGGAGCCAAATCAAATAATAAGACGGAATCCAAGAAAACAATTGTGTTACACAAGGTAAACTAATTTATCTAAATTTCCGGTGCACCGAGACTCGTTGTGATTCGTAGGATAATATTTGTGTTTGATAAGAGGGATTTTTATGAGGAAAACTGATTTGACGCAGTTGGTGACTATATCACCTGTTGTATTAAAGTTTAAGAAATATTTAAAATGTGGTGTTAATTTTCCTATAGTATAATATTTTTATCAAGAGATTTTTAATTTTGCCGGTTCAAGGTTAGTAAATACGTACTGATAGTATTATAAATTGTGTGATTATGAAGTACTTTGCCATATTTTACTACTTATATAGGCAATAGGTGTTTTAGGCAATTTCTTGGTTCATGGAATATATAGTTTTCAAATTATTTTAATTTGATTTAATTACATTCTTATGATTATCTTCACAGTTTTTATGTAACAGAATATCTTGTACATTTTTACCTGACGTAGCTTCCACTTCTGCAGTAAATAGGACTGGAATTGTACTGATGCATTACATTCAATGGCAATTTTTTGTAAAATAAATTAGATCATCTCCTCGTGTAAAAAGATTTAAGCTTATAGGAAAGTTATTCTGTATAACATTCCTATAAGCTAAAATATATTCAACATGAGCAGAGAGACGAAGCCAAGGTTGCACTTCTAAAGGTATATGATTGAATATGCCTGTCTGTCTGTTCTAGATGCCAGATACATGGCTGAGGGTATACCCAGCACCAAAAGTAGCAGGCGAGACCATATACTCCGTGATCATTAGATGCGTCGTGTGCCAGTTGGGACTTACCACGTTCCTCGTTCTCTGGACTATTATCGGCGTTTTTATCATACAATCCTTTGAAGGTATTCCTAATTTCACTCATCTCATAAAACGAAAGTATGTTTGATACGTACTTATTCGCAGCGTGATTCCATTATGTACTAACTGCAGTATGAATAGACAAAGTAAGTGATCTCATAAAATCAACAAACAGTCATTCACTGTACTCATAGTCTTATATGTACCAAGATTGCTAATATGTCAATATATATGTTACAATCAAAGTGATTAATTAATTAAGTGATTGATACATAACTACTCAATTTGTTCGAAGCCATTACACATTAACTAGTACATAATATATTGGCAGACTCGGATAAAGTAATAAATAGGACGTAGGTACATTCTTCGCACGCTGACTTCGAAAATACGGCCTTTGTCATCATCGTCATGAATGATTAGTCTCAACTTACTAGTTACTCATTGTTTAAGTTGTATTTTATTTTAACAAAACATTTTATTTTAGGACCACAAGAAGAAAAGGTAGCAAAGGATTTCGATAAAGAACAAAATCAACTTGTCATTGATCTTGCAACTGAGCTGAGACAGGTAAGTAGTAAATACGAACAGTTTGTAAACAAAACAGTTTTCTTATCGATTCTAAATTGCAGTGGAGCCCTCAAATAGCCGACAATTTTTTTTTTTTGTCGCTAAGCCACTATCAAAAGTCGTCATTTACAGCGACAAAGTCGCTAAATTGGCGACACAGCTGCCGATGCGGTGGTAGAATTTCTGACGTTCAAAAAGTGTTCAATATGAATCAACTTTGAATAAATAAGATTTGAACTTGAATTTGAAAAGTTCAGTATAGTATTTCAATGTAAATTGAAATGACGTGATGACTAATCTGACAATCTGCTTAATCGGTTCGGACAAAAAATAGACTGAGTAACATGGACTTGACAATTCTATCGATCAGTTATTGAACGTGAATGATAAATAAGTACTCGTTTTAAGGCGAAAAAGTAAAATTACAATTGAAAGAGAAAAATATATCAAGACATACCATTTTTGAGATTGTCAAGTTCTTTTTCGACAGGTCAATTATTATTAAACTAATCTATACAAATAAATAAAATTGAAGTGTTTGTTTGTGATTTCAAAATATTTTATTCAACGCGATATCTATAGCAAAAATGCAATTAAACAAAATTGTATGTCTGTTTGGCTCAGGTAATCTTCTAAACGGCTGGACCGATTTTGACAGGACTTTCACTGGAAGATAACCGAAGGTGTAAAGCGCGACATAGACGACTATAATTTTTGAAAAAAAAATATCAGCTTGTTTATTTATATTTTCAGCTTGAGCTAAGTTCTTTACACGATTGTAAAAATGTTACACTTCATACATATTATAGGTAAATACATTCCACCTATGGAATGTAAAAAATGTAAAAACCTATTTTTGAATATAAATCATTTATTTTGCAAACATTAACTGTGCTCGCTTTGATTTTTATTCACATAATTGTTATTCCTCTTTTCGAATTAATTACTGAACACAAATTCAGTTCATCCACAAAGATTAATTGTAAAACGGATTACAGCCTCCGTTAAGAGACACTCGTATGAAATACACTCACAACCTTATTTTCAAAGCAACGTAGTCCTATTTTAAGGTACCAAATCCAGATGTTTTACAATTGCAAATAAATTGGAAAGTCGTTTAAGCTGATCTCTAAAGTTAGCTTAATCGTTTAGACATTTGGGCTGAATGTAGAATAATCAAAGGCTTATTTATATAGGCGATAGGAAAACAGACTTTTATAGGAGCAAAGATCGCAACTCATGGAAAAGTATCAGTACGAAAAAATCCAAATCGGCTCATAGGTGACGGAGATATCTTGGAACATCCATAAAAAAATATAACCGAATTGAGAACCTCCTTCTTTTTGAAGTCGGTTAAGAAGATAAAATACATAAATATATATATATCTCGTCTAACACACGCCACACTTACGAATACGAACTCACTTACGAATTCGTACTTACTCGTACGAATAGATATTCTCTGATAATATTGAACCGAATTATTCGAACTTAGTGAAACAGCGAAAAAACCTTCACTGTCTTTCTAATTGCCCTGACAAATCGCCCTGCAAAAAAGACTTAAATCATTGAGTCCACCTTTGTTATCTACATATTTTAAACATTTCATCTATAGAAATTTAAATAAAATAGAAATATATGTTTGTGATGGTCAAAATAAGAACTTTTTACTAAATACCGGCGATAAAAGTATACACGATACATGTAACAAATATGCAATTAAAAAAGTATCTATGTCTCTCTGGCTGAGGTAGTATTCTAGTCTGCTGTACTGATTTTAATGAGACTTACACTGGAAGATAGCTGAACATTATAGGCGTAATTTAGTAGTAATAATCTACTTTATTTTTTGAAAAATGCATTAGCGCTCGCTCCACACGCATGCGCGCGCCATCGCGGGACAACCAGGTATCGCTTCTGTTTAAAAATTTATGGCTTTTTTAGTCCTTTAATACGAGTGAAACCGCCAAGATCAGCTAGATAAATACGTTAAGTATGGATGTATAAAAAATTAAGTATACATACTTTTAAAATAAATTGGCGGTTATATTTTTATCTAATCGAACAGTAAATCAGCTCTGACTTGGTATTGACATAAAAATTGTTTCAGCATCTGGGGCTGGCTACAATATTTATATTCCTCGCACTTTTTATTTGGAATGACAGGCACAATTTGTCGATTGAGGAAAATTAACGTCCCTCTGAGGCTGGGGTTCTCAAACTGCGGCCTTTTGCTTTGTTGGGAGAATTTTTCCAATAAGCATTAGTTTATTATTTATAAGCTAAACAGCGACACCCTTGCGACCTCATATCGCTTTTTCATTTTTTATACGACCATAGGTTACAGATAGGTTACCCTAGATATTTACGGAATAAAGAGTTTTTTGTTTTACTGTCTATGTTATGCAGTTACAATTTGTTTAACGATTTTGAAAACATCTTGTACAATACACGTAAATTGAGAAGACATACAAATTTTATTATGTTTGTACATTGTTATATTTTAAACTTAAAGACAATAAAAAATAATAAATACAGATTTGACTAAACATATTACAAGACCGAAGTCTAGAATTAACATTACTTAAAGTAATCTAAAACAGTTATTGTTTGTACTATATTTTTAATCTTTTCATGTGTCACCATTTACAATAACATACTTAAAAAAAAGAAACAAACACATTTGCTTTAAAAAAAACTCGGTACATTAAAGCCAGAATGAATAAGTAAAATTATGTATCAATTACGAAATGAAAAGATTGAACACCCCTGACACATTTTTCAATTTTATCGTTCGTGGATTGAAGTAACTCGATTGATTACTTTGGAATAATATTATTTGAATGGAAAATAAATATTTTTATTTAGAACTATTTTATATTAATATGCCTTACTAGTTATATCATCTTCTTCATTAGTAGGTACCATATCTTACTAATATTATAAAGCTGAAAGTTTGTGAAGATGGATGGATGGATGGATAGATGGATGAATGTTTGTTACTCTATAAGTTTAGAACGGTTTAACGGATCTGGATGAAATTTGATACGATAGATTATGATCTGGAATAACATATAGGCTACTTTAATTTTGGAAAAAGCATTAGTGCATGCGCCATGCGCTTTCAGCCGCCGTCGCGGGAGATTAAGGTGTTACCAATGTTTTGATATGTATTCCTTTTAACATTTTAACGCGGGTGAACCCGCGGGCATCACCTAATAAACAATATATTTGTTTGAATATAACTTATAACCAAAATTTATTATTCTAACTGTATTATGTTAATTAACGAAGCTAATTTTCACAATAAAAGTTATCCAAAACATTTTATATTACAATTCAGCATTTATTCATACTATGTAAGTAGCAAATGAGGACTCCATCCGCTAAAAATCTAAATTAAATTAATCTAGAAATACCCTCCATGGACATCCAGGTATAATCAAATGATATAGGGGGTAAGATTACCTGTGCTCGACCACAGATGCTTGGCTCAAACCTCAGAGGACTTAATTGAGGCGAAAATTGAAACGTGAACGTTACCACTGTTATTATAAAGTAAAGCCCTCGCTTTTCAGACTAATATTCATAGTTCGACTTCAGAATTACCAGACCTCTCTAGTAATTCTGAAGTCGAACTATGAAGGGTTCTAGTACCATTACCACCTCATGTTAGATCGCTACTATCATGCATCAATAACTAAATAAACAAATTGTACCAATTCTAATCATTATTTAAATATTCATATTTTGATATGAATGTTTCAATATTTAAATATGTAGGTATATGTACCTATACATGATGCCACTACGATATTTTATGTATCCAGATTTTTTACAAAATATAAGGCAAAAGAAATCACTTTGACTAAGCCCTAGACTCTATTAGGAAGCATAATATAAAAGCATCATAATCTGTCAAAAACACCAAAATTCCTCATAAAAAGCTTTGAGATAATTCTGTTTTCCTTATGGCAGCAAATAAGATTGAATATTTTGCTATGAAAGAATGTCACATTACTCATACGATGTGAAAATACAATTTACAGATGTTTTATTCATAAAATATAAGAAACAAAACATACTTAATCCTAAATTGAGTTACTTGTACCTGTAGAAGAAACTATAAACCAGTAAATAAAACCCATTTCATCTGTAATAAACATTTTAAAGATCAATGAAGATTTTTTAATTCGACGACCCGCGTGACGGAACGGTTACCTTACCGGTCTGACCCGCAATGGTTCGATTTCCGGCCAGGCAGACATCTAAATGATAAATTTAGATTTCTGTTCTGGGTCTGAGTGTTTGTGTATTCGTGTATGTCCATGGCACCCACGACACAAAAGAAAATCTTACTGTGGGTGTGGGTCTATGAGTGCAGAAAGCGTTTTATTTTTATTATTTTT
>DWPV01008042.1:0-10274 GCA_018251915.1 Urbanus proteus proteus
GTGCCATGGACACACATACACGAATACACAAACAGCCAGACCCAAGACAGAAATCTAAGTTCATCATTTAGATGTCTGTCTGGCCGGGAATCGAACCCGGGACTCTTTGAGCGTCAGCCCGGTATGGTAACCGTTCCGCCACGTGGGTCGTCAAATATAATGTTACACTACTATATTTTGTTTTTATAATATGAAAATAGCGAAAGATCATGCGTGATGTTAAGTGACCACTACCTGTGGGGAAACCGGGCGACCGCCCACGGCCACGCGGTCCAGGGTAGTCTCGCATCCCGGAGGTTTTTTTCACCGTCAAAATTGTTTGCGCATGGGCAAACGTCCTCGCAAAATGTATCAAAATCTATGTTTTAACACTGCTGGTAGTAGAAAAAGATGTAGCTGTGTTGCTGCTGGACTAAGAGCTCTATCAGCTTCACCTAGTTAAGAACTGAGCCCGATGGTGCACGCGTTCAGAGGACTCCGGATGGCGTTCCATGCTGAGACCGCGAAGTCCTCTTCACAGCGCCGAGGCCGGCCACCGGGGGGGTTTTAGGTAAACAACTTACTTGTAGAAATATCTTCGGTTACAGTCCTCTGCAGCATTGCTCCGATGGGAAAGAGACGTAGAACTTCCTTGAAAACCATCTCCAGGTACGGCATCTGCTTGAGGTCTTCATCTGATACTGGCCGGTCTTTATCACCCATTACAGAGATAACTTCATTGTATAATTTTTCCTGATGAAAATATTTTATGGTTCAAATACTTGTAAAAGAAGCATGTAGTCTTTTTAAGTTTTATTTGTACACTAGCTGATCCCCGCGGTTTTACCCGCGTTTAAAAAGTAAAAAGAATACATATTTAAACATAACATGAATCCTGCTCTCCCGCGAAATAAAATTGAAGTGGCTGTTTGTGATTTTAAAATAACATTTTTATTCAATGCATATGCCAGTATACACGGTAACTATAACGAAAATGCAAGTAAAAAAATGTATGTCTGTCTGTTTTACTGAGATAATCTTCTAAACGGCTGGACCGATTTTGAAGGGACTTTCACTGGATGATAGCTAAAGGTCTAAAGCGTAACATAGGCTACTTTAATTTTGGAAAAAAACATAAGCGCGCGCGCCACGCGCATGCGGCCGCCGTCGCGGAAAAGTAGAGCGTTACCTATGTTTAGATATGTATTCCTTTTTAACTTTTTAACGCAGGTAAAACCGCGCGGGAATTAGCTAGTTAACACATAAAGCTTTTGCGCCTACATCTGTTATAACAGCACATTCCGTGTGACTATTTCACTTAATGAGACTTAATTACAGTTAATTACTCTACGAAAATACTAGAGCAAGTACCTACCGGTACAGACACCGTAAAATATCACTCAGCATTGTTAGTTTAAAGTTATTCCCAGGGTCATGCCCCCAAAACTAGTTTTGACCCCTAGAGATGAACGTGATATCATTGTGAATAAATTTAAATTAATAATTTACCTACTAATTTTTGGATACATTATCAGTCCCAAGACAGCGCGGCAAAGTTTCTAGACGATACGTGATTGTACATATTGGTATATTAGTAGGTACATACAGTACATTAATAGTTTGGGAACGAAATGCCACTGCCCATCTCTTGAAATTAAAATATTATCGTCCTATAACATCCAAAAAGAATTCCGTTTGATATTATTCCGGGCTGACATATTATCAATATAATAGTAAAAAGATGAACTCTACATAGAGTTCAGACACTGATCCCTAATCCAAGTATTATAACAGCATCATTAGACATTGTATGTAGGGAATAGAATAAATTCCTTCATCGTACACGGATCTCCTTATTGTAACATACTCACTTTGAACGCATCCTCATCAAGGTTTGACGATTATTAAATAATTATTACTTATTAATTAATTAACACACTAATATAATTATAATTATTATCTATAAAAACTTATCTTTCAGTCCATAAATACAAATTCTGCCATTTTAAATTTGAGCCTTAACAGACACATTAATTTAGAAACTGTTTTTTTTTTCATGAAAAAGTACTTTGCAAATGTGTTCAGAAAATTTATTATCTTCTTAATCTTTAATATTTTTTGTGACAATAAAAATCAAAAATATTTTATTCAAAGTAGATTCTTTACAAGAATTCTTTTTGAACGTCAGTAATATTATGTTTTCATTACCACCACTTCGGAAGGTGTTTAGTTATAGAGAAGAAGCGGCGCAAGAATCGAGAAAAGAAGTTCAATGACCATTTCACAATTAAGCGTACACTAATGAGAGCAAACTATTTTTATAAAATTACCAATGTAAAGGTTCAACACAGACATGTAGTTCAGAAGGTTGAAATTCCAAAAAAGAGATAAGAAATATTATGTGAAGTAGGTTTATGATAGGGATTACAATGTATTTTATCGGCGCTATAAAAAACTAATTGTGGGAAGTTTTTACGCATTTTTGTTGTTACTGGCATTATAGGCAGATGTGTGTAACTAAGTTAGAAATAGTTAAATTTGAAGTGAGTTTTTAATAATGGATTTTAATCTTTTTGTACCTAATTAAAGAAAAATATAGGGTGAGTTTGCGTTGAATTTTTTGTAGTAAGTTTTGAGGCGTTCCATCTTAATCTAGAGAGGTTGCAACGCATCAGTGGTCGATCTCCGGTAGGACTTTAATCTTATCCGGGGTTGATCTGTGATGTTCATGTACGGTAGTGACCACTTACCATAATGCTTATTAGCTACTTCATCACAGTACAGAAGTATATTTACAAGAGTTAAAAATCTGTTTAATTGGTATACGTAATACTTATTATGCTTATTTCGTGGTCTGGCGTGTACCTGGCAATCTGGATAATAAGCCATCATCAGAAGAAGGTATGATGATATTTTCGCTGACGCCTCTTGACTCTGAAATCAACAGACAACTTAAGTTTATTTTACTTTACTTACTTGATCGGCTTGATGAAGTGTTGTCGAAATAATTAAATGGTCGAGAATTGAATCCTGAACCCTCTTTGTGTTAAACTGATTTGAATTTAAATCCCAGGCCTTCGATGGGAGATAAAATTTATACCAGTAGCATATTACTTACGTACTTTTAACGTACATTTTAATTGCGTCACCCATTATGGTCATACTGCAGGGCACGGGTCTCTTTTCAGAGAGGGGCTTAGGGCATAGTCTATTGCACTGGCCAAGGGTGAAGTGCGCGTTAGACTTCACACATCTTAGAGAACGTTTTTTAAATCACTCTCACACTAGTTTCCTCAAGAAATTTTACTTCACCGTTAAATCTATATAATTAAGTTCTAAGAAATAATTTTAAACAATCATACGTGTATGCCAGGATTTCGAACCTCTGACCCCCGATTGAGAAGCTGAGTTTCAATCATTAGCTATAACTGCATCAATATTGACTTACCGACGTGAATACTGTAAATGTCTCATGCAGTAGTTCCTGATAATCCAGTTCTTGAGACAACAGAAACCTATCAATCACACTCAGTTGAGTGTTACTCATAGAATCTTCGTCAGCATTCATCAAATCCAACTTGCTTTTGTCGATTGTTTCCAATTTCTTCAGTCTATTCTTTATGATTGCTGCACTTAGTTCTTCCATAATTGATATGAATCCCTTTTGTGAGGCGTAGGAGTTAGAGAGCCAGAATACTGGATCCAATTGTAGGTACCATTTCGTCATCCTGTCGAATACGACGTCATACATTCTGGAATATTTCAAAGAATTTTTTGATTACTGAGACATTAGAAAGAAGGAATGAAAGAAACATAGAAAATGTGTGATAAAGTGTCGAAACTTCTTACATCTAAAAGATTGTTCTTAAGATTTTGGTGAAAGTGCAAATAATGATATTTTTCTACAATCCTCGTCACTTACTCATCAAGGGAAAGGCCTGGAGCTGCTTGGCTTCTAGTTTCAAGATAATAATTTTTCTATTTGGCTATAATAGAGGTGCAGGCTAATACTCCTAGGTAAGTATTATTGTCATTAACATTTATTAGCCACTTATACCTTCAGTGCTATAGGTCAAGAAAACTCAATAAATCTCTCAATGATTTACTTACAAGAACTAAGGTTAAGACTACATTTATTGTATGCGAAACGTAACATTATAGGTAGTTTATATCAATTGGAATTTTATTACCTTGGACTTAAATCTATAACACTTTGCAAGTTCGGTAGGTTTAACGTTTCCTCTCTGCTTAGTCCCATTAATGTTCCTGGAAACCAATTTATAGTTTCGTGAGTATGCATATCCATATTATCCACTAGCTGAACCCCGCGGTTTCACCCGCGTTTAGAAAGTAAAAATGAATACATATTAAAAGGTAAATGTCATCCCGCTCTCCCGCGACGGCGCGCGCATGCGCGTGGAGCGCGCGCTAACGGACTTTTCAAAAATTAAAGTAGCCTATGTTATGCCTTAGACCTTCAGCTATCCTCCAGTGAAAGTCCCATCAAAATCCGTTTAGCCGTTTAGAAGATTAGCTCAGCCAAACAGACAGACAGACAAACAGACAGACAGACAGACAGACAAATTTTTTTTTAATTGCATTTTCGTTATAGATATCGTGTATACTTTCATATGCATTGAGTAAAAAATAATAATTTTGAAATCACAAACAGACACTTCAATTTTATTTATTTGTATAGATATAATAAAGGCATGGCTAATGGGGGTAAGGAGGGCCGATGTTTAAATCTCTTAAATTTAAATATGTATCTATTTAGGTACATATATTACATAAACCTTTAGAATTAAGAATTAAAAAGTATTAATTCTTCACTCACTTAATATTATAATGCCGTCTTTCATATTTCTACTTCTTATTTTGGGGCTCCGTCAAAAATTTCACTTTTCTAAAGGGCTCTGCCACCAAAAAGGTTCGAGAACCACATGTCATATCTATGGCAACACGAGATATACCTATATACCATATAATACTAAGTATACGGAGATACTCACGGCAAATAGCATAGCTAGTGGCCTGCACGATGTTTTCGTAGATGTCAATCTGCTTGCCTCTAGGGATATTGCGGAATTTGTGCAGCAAATGATCCTCTTCCTCGTTGAAGATATCTTCGTAACTCTCTATGGCCCGCTTGCCATAGTTTGGTGTGGCTATCTTCCGATGTTTTCTCCACGTTACCCCTAAAAATTTAATGATTTGCGATGATAAAGAAAGGTTGCAGTTTATAAATAGCTTACTACATGATGCTGCTTCCACTTAGAACAACTTCTTGTTGAACTTAAAACTATTAAAAGTTAAGACTTTTAATTTTTATGATAAGTCATATGGCTTCTTTCGTCACAAATGTCTTGCGATGAGAAGAATAAGCCAAAGTCTTCAAAAACTTCAAGACCAACTGTCTTCAAATCCATAACATAATCGAAGGCCTTGTTATCGGTACTCGATTCGACCACCAAACCGTTACCCTTTTTAGGGTTCCATACCCAAAGGGTAAAAAGGGAACCCTATTACTAAGCCTCCGCTGTCTGTCCGTCTCTCTGTCTGTCACAGCGCTCTATGTCTTACACCGTAATAGCCAGATACTTGTATTATTTATAATATGGAGGTACCAATAGATTATGCAAATCACCTGTTGCCGTCCATGGAAATCTGTGATCAACTCTAGATAAGTTTACTTTGATTTGTTTGTAACTTTGATTAAGTTGGAATGCCTCGGAAAAGTATTCACAACCACACTCTTCCAACCAGAACATAGGCACCACCTCTGGAGACGAACCTTAAAAGGCTCTCACCACCTTCCAAACTTATTTATGTCAAATCATAATTTTCAAATTCCACTTTTGTCTCAAATGTCTAAAATTTTTGTCGATGGAGTGATGAAGGAGGCGTGATAATAATAAAAGTTTACGTTTTATTGTCTTCGTTATCTTTAATTGTACACAGGCCGATCACAAAGGAGAGATTTACGAATATACATTACATATATGTATGTGTACATTTCTTTTGCACGCCCTACCAAACAAACTGCTTGACGGATTTTGTGACATAGGCTTAAAAATCCTTTAAAAACGCCTGATACCTAAAATAAAAGAGGTGGAACGTACGATTTTGTGATAATCAGAGCAGTATGAATATCAAAGTCAATTAATTCTAAGAAGTCGAGTTATTTGATTTAAAGATAACTTTACTGGTAACAGTCGTGAGCACATTCTGTAACAAAAAACCTTTATGTATTCTATATTAATGTTATATTAGACACTATATTTTAAAATAGTATCAACCGTTACTTTTATTTCCATCATATTCACTTTTATGGGTAACAGTATATATCTAGAATTTCAGAAACAATACCCAAAGTTCTTATTTTTTCAAGATAAGACACCGTTGGTATATTTCCATTGAGACCGTAATATGAGCTGCGCCCTAAATATCCAGTTTCAAAGATAAACCAACCTAAAGGGATTGAAATATTTGCACTAAGTTTTTCTTTGATCTGGGTCTGAGGAATAATGGAATTTCTAAGCGAGAAAATCTTGATTGAAATGCATTGGCGACCATTTCAGTCTTCGGGAGTCGCAACGAATTTATGATTGAATTCAGATTAAACTCCTGTTTTATATAAAGTTGGTTATAAATGTTTATGGATAACAGTAACAATTTACCATCAATTTAAATCATTTAAAATCTTCTGTTCTTTGGAGTAGCGTTTTAGAGCATCTACTAACTATAATAAATTACTAAATATCATGCTAAATGTACTATTAAGTTATAATATCTCAAATCATCGCTCTATTATTCAAGACACGTCCGGAAGCTTCTTGCTAAGAGGTTGGTCGCAACTCACGCGTACTCCAGTAATCCTGTGATCCGCGTTTCGTGAGCGTGCGTGATGTGGCTCGATGAAGAATGTTTCATTAAAATATCCTCTCGGACCAACAACTCTTGACTTTGATGGAAATGTATGGGTATTTAAATTGTGAGACGGTTCACTGTTTATTGAATACGTTATTGACTTACTGTTCCACTGCATGGTACCTTTTAGAGGAAGAAGATGTAGGGCGTATTCCACTGAGTAGTTTGTGAATAATAGATTTCATTCTTTGGAAACATTTTGGAAAACTTTGTTTTACATTTTTTTTCAATACGCACATTATATCAATACAAACGTGTAACCGTGAGTACATACAATCTTCTGTTCTTTAGAGGTGTGTTTTAAAATAAATTATATACAACGGCATCTCGCAGAGCAGGGACAGATCACAATAAAACACAAAATGGTCGTCAACTAGCAGACTATGATGAGTATTGAACATAGCTTAAGTCTGTTATCAACTGCTATCAACATATCTCAAATGATCGCTCCATTATTCAAGACACGTCTTGAAGCTTCCTGCTAAGAGGTTGGTCGCTACTCACGCGTACTCCAGTAATCCTGTGATCCGCGTTCCGTGAGCGTGCGTGATGTTACTCGATGAAGAATGTTTCATTAAAATATCCTCTCGGACCAACAACTCTTGACTTTGATGGAAGTGTATGGAATTGTGAGATGGTTCACTGTTTATTGAATACGTTATTGACTTACTGTTCCACTGCAATTGTATCTCTTAGAGGAAGAAGATGTAGGGCGTATTCCACTGAGTAGTTTGTGAATGGATAGATTTCATTATTTGAAAACATTTTGGAGAAATTTCTTTTTCTTGACGTTTTCAATACGCACATAATATATCAGCACAAACGTCAAATCCTGAGTACATAAAATCTTCTATTGACCTTGTGTAGTTGTTGTAGTCAGTAAGGAATCTGGCTATAGATTAATATTATTCACATACATTTGAGAACCTTTTTGAAAGTTCTCGGTAAAAGACTTATCTAATGCTGGCCAAGACTTCACACACCTCCAGATAGAACCTTCGTCTCATCTGGGGTTGATCGCAGTTATTCATTCGCGACAGTGGCCGCTTGCCATTATGTGTTTGCTCGTTTTCTATGTCATACCTATCAGTAGGTACGACATAGAAAACGCTGCTACTTAGATGCTGATGATTTAAGATTCTTGTTCAAACACAAATTTCTTTTTTCCTGAAAATTGTGAAGTGTAATATCAAAAGCACACTATAATAGATGTATGTATATGCCGTGACTCGTGACACACATATCCGTGACCGATTTACGAAGCTTCACCCATAAACGCATCGTTGCGGTTTCCGCATAGCGAGTACGAATTCTGGTTAGCGAGCCTTTAGTGTAGTAGTCGAGAGTTACGGGAGTTGGATGGTTGGCCGCTAGTGGCAAAATTTAATATTTCTTTGCTTTAGGGAGTTTGTTAAACAGTAAATCAGTAATTTACGAATCTAATATTTGAATAACATGTCAATATACATTTATAATATAACTCAGTTCGCCAATATACAATACCTTTAATTCACTCCAAACAGCATTTACAATAATTCCACACTCGTACACTTTGATATAGTCTAGATATTACAATACACTTCCAGTACTTCGTTTGGCAAGGATGCACAAGTATATTCCGCGGAGGCCTTCCTAAACTGCCGGCCAACTCACTGATTTTAATTTAACAAATGTCTGATTAATGATCTACCTACATTCTGTCACTTTTGCATCCTTCCATTACAGTATAAAATTAATCTATCTACATTTTGCATATTTATTAATTGCAACCTAACATATTTAATGAAAAATAATTGTAATGAACTCGGCAAGATATATTCTTTTAGTTAAGTCGCGTTTGTAAAAACGAATAAATAATGTGGAACTGAGCTGTTCAACTTTATTTACGCGTTTTTTTGCGTACATTTTCTCCAATTAAAATCTTATAAAACAACACATCTATAATATTATACGGGAAAATGCGAGAAACATTTGTAGAAATACGTGAGCATTTACAGACCATACTTTCTTTTAATGACGAAAAAGAAAAGTGTAGTGCATTCTGGTACTATTTTAAAGCAGAATGCACTTCTGCTTTTTAATAGTACCTTGACTATCACGTGCCGGTTTGCCACATCGTCTTGTTGAGGTTTTCTGGAAAAGGCATTGTCGTAATGAAAAAGCTATTTTTAGTATCTTTTGTAGGCTATAGGTATATAGATTTTTTATATCAACTGTCAGAAATAAAAACTTAACATAACATGTTACTTAACATCCGGTAAGATAGCAGCCAAACGTAAGTCTATTTTTCGTGGATTCGATCGCCTGCTTGACAGATAACTGAATAATGAATTTAGTGTCCGGGTGTTTGTATTGTCTTTGTGCGTCTGTGGCACCCAAAACATAGGAGAAAATCCTCGTGTAGGAATTATGTAGTGTAGAAAGTGGTATTTTTTTACAATAGAGAAATAGAAAACTATCGTGTTGTCTACTTGAATATAGAGGCCACTGTCGCTCATGGACATCAGTGATCAACTCGAAAAAGAAATCTAATCTTAGTCCTACTAAGCTATAGGAAAGTTACTCCTAAGAAATGAATTGGAACGCCTCGAGTACAAATATTCATTGGTGAAATGATAGATTTCAGACAGCCTTGTGATTTTTATGAACAAATCCCAGATGTATTACCTCATGTTTTCCTTAGCAGGCTATAACTAAATTTATTTCTCAATAGCATCCCTAATATTATGTTAACTCCTAGTTATTAAAAATGACACCATTACTCCCCTTAAACGACATTTAAGGAGAGTACCCTTATGGCACGTTTGTCCCAAGAAAATGTCAACACCAATTCAATAATGTCCCTAACTGACTGCCAATACCGATAACGGAAACTATCACTTTTACTTACAATAAATAATCGTTATAAACGTTTCGTACAAAGTTAAAGTAAATAGAAAAACTTTGGCCAAGTAAAAGTAATTAATAGAAAATGTATACCTACAGTTACATAGTTTGTTGTAGAGTATGTTACAGTTAGGTATTTTATTAATTAAACAATTAAAATTATGTCGGTGGTTTTCAAAGAAATTGTGTTACATAATTATAAAACTACTTGTTTGTGTCGTATCACATAAAAATACAGGACTGAGCTAAATATTTTTTTGTTTATGATCCATATAATTTAGTACCTACCAATCTACAAAATTGAGTTAATAACAATTTCAGTTTATACGATGATTGAAGGAGAGGACATAAATATAATTCACCATTTTTCAGAACCAACTAAAATAGCATTTTTTATACATAACTATTTTAATTACAATTTCTGTAACAGTTAAAAGAAAACGCTCTTTACTAGGCACCAAAAATAATATGTGCCTGTT
>DWPV01008043.1:0-10274 GCA_018251915.1 Urbanus proteus proteus
ATAATGATGGGGAAAGTTAGTGGAAAGCGACGAGTTGGAAGAAGAAAAAAATCGTGGCTCCGAAACATCCGTGACTGGACTACCATTACAAGTGTTGAACAGTTATTCCGCTTGGCACAGGATCGAGACAAATTCTATGAGCTGACAGCCAACCCTCCTGTAGGAGAGGCACCTTAAGAAGAAGAATATTATTATTATTTTTTTTTTAATATGATCGAAGTAGGCAAACAAGCATGCAGTCCACCTGATGCTAAGTGGCAGCTGCCGCCCATTGACATCTGTAATCAACCCCAGATAAGATCAAGATCCTACCTCAGGTTGATCGCAGATGCGTTGCTACCCCTGAGGAGTGAGCTGGAACGCCTCGGATAAGTATATCTCCTTAACCACACCCTTCAGACTCGAACACAGCAGTGCTTAACACTGCTGTTATAAGGCAGATATAGGTGTGGCGGTGATGCCGCCGGAGTCAAACTACATTAGAGTTCTACCACCTTTACGTTATTGAGTTGTTTTTGTAACAGAAACAGACTTAAGCCTATTGTGAAATAAAAAAAAATATAAAAAATGTACATGTGAAGGGACCACCTCCTCAGGAGAGACAATGCATATGTAATCATCCTTATGTAGAACCTCTAGTCCATTTCAAGTTGGTTACAAATGTCCATTTGCAATAGTTTATTCTTACAAAAAATTTATCAGAAAAGTTAACTAATTTGGTGCTTACCGGACAAGGATTTAATTTAATTTTAATTCCATTGCCTGAAC
This sequence comes from Urbanus proteus proteus, assembly GCA_018251915.1. Lineage (NCBI taxonomy): Eukaryota > Metazoa > Arthropoda > Insecta > Lepidoptera > Hesperiidae > Urbanus > Urbanus proteus. Next base: position 769 of record DWPV01008043.1, read on the forward strand.
CAACTTGTATTGTGTGCAAATAACAATTACATTTCTGATTGTTTTAACATTAACGAATGTTTCCCTTTCTTCCACAGATGTGGCAACGTAGCAGCAATCCTAGAATTAAACGAGAATCTTCAGCGCGAATTCACGATATTCGAAGCGGCGCCGCAAGAGTCGCGCGGCGTTCCCTCTAAGAAACCCCAGGCCGACTACTTCTTATAATGTTGCGTACAATAGACAATTGCAAGGGGCGTCACATCCTAGTATTACAGTTTATCGTAGTGACAGACATTTCAATGTGAATTATTTCATTGTGATGTTAAGACTTAAGTGTTAATAACGTGTTTTGAGTTCAATACAATACGAGTTTTAGTGTTTTCGGCGCTGCAAAGTCAGGTTGAATTGCGTGGCACGGTTAGAATATTAAATGATTGTATGGCTGATCATGTACGTGCCGGGTAAGTTGAACAAAATGAAGAGTTGTTCCATTCATTTCTATGGTAAGTGTCGTTATGACTACTGAAAATGTCAGGATTATCTGCTCACTTTAGGCTATATCGACATTGCGTTTTTAGCTTTTTATCGCTTTTCAGTGTGTTCCATGGTGTTACTATATAACTTTACCTCATATCTGTACGTCATCTATGCTTCAAGTTTCTATATTTTAAATTTGTCGTAGATACATTTATTTCAGAAAGTTAAAAACGCAATGTTGCTGTAACCTTAGGAATGTTTAAATTGACTTCCAGTTGGATGACTGTATAGTGTTTGATGTCTGTGATTATTAAAATGGTACACTAATAAATTTGTAACATGATCATCTGAAACAAGTGTATGTTACAACAACTGAAGACTTTATTTTCATTATAATTACTGATTTTTTGGAACGCTTTGTAAAATCACCTATTTGGATCAAATATTTAAATTAAATGAACCAATTAATGGGCACTAAAAATGTATTATTAATAAAATGTCAAGGTAAGGTTAATTCTGATAATATGAGTGACATAAGACTGTAGTGTTCAAATGATGGATGGAATAATAAAATATGACTAATGTCGGACCGAAGCTTCGGCCGAAGTTTTAGCCGAAGCCAAAGGTTTCCAAAAAGCATCGAATATGAACAAACTGTCGCAAATCCGGGAGATTGTGATGGAGATGTTGAAGCTCATTATCCACACGCAGCCAGTTGTGTCAGAAATTTAATCTTTTCATAATGTTATATTTTTTGACACATTGCATAATAATTTTAATCAGCTCTAGAAGTTATAAGTAAAATAAAATAAAATAGAAGTTATTTATACAAAACTAAGATAAAAAAAATATTTTCATGTCTTTCAAATAGTTATAATATTAATTTTAGCCAATCTGAACCTTAGAAGTTGAATTTTTTAAAGTTTTCAAACCTTTGGCTTCGGCTTCGGCCAGAATTAGACCTTCGGTTAGACACTAAATATAACCAAAAAAACGAAAATGGTATACACCTATGATGTTGCCAATTTTACGTAGTGGCCAAATTACCAATGGTAGTACGGTTTTACTCCAACTCCCATATTATCATAAATAACCTTATGGTGTTTTTATATTAGGTCACTTTGGCTTTATTTGACTGCCAACCGTTTTCAGTGTGGACAGCTATTCGGTTTGTCATATTCTAAAGTTTTGATTCAAGCTTTTACGGTGATGGACCCAGTGAAAAAGTTGTCACGGTTGATCATAACTTTCTATTCGGGAACATGGGGAGTAACTGCTGGTGATCAGCAGCTAGCTACATCGAATACGGACGACCGATTCTGTGATTGACCCAATTCTAAAATAACGGAACATTTTTTCTAATGAAGGGTCAATAACCTATCTTAATTAATCCAGCAATCCAGAAATCAGATTATCAATCCCACTGCTACTATAAATTATTATTTGCTCTATGTCTGAAAACTACTCAAGTTTAGGAGCAATAAGTGAAGAATGTTTCTAGTTTTTAGCCACCAAAGCAAGTCATTGTTTGTCGATTCCTACACTTGGCTTTTTCAAAGATAATATATAATTTTGGGTTTTAAAACTGTAACAAAGCTTCTACTAAGACTATACTACAGAATGTTTTAAGTAAAAAGATCTTGTAACTAATGGTCCATATACGAAAAAACAGTGTTATCTTTGATTCAAATTGGCTCAGAACTTGAAATGACGCTTGAAGCGAATGTTTTGTGGCCCTGGGATTAGAAGCAGTGATGTGCGTCAAAAAAATTATAAAACATATGAAAAGTAGCTACTGATGACTTTCACATATTTTTATAATGTTAAGGATGCAAGTCAGGTGTTCTTTAGATTTAAAAATTTTCAAAAACAACTTATTAATCTATCTAAATAAAACAATTTATGTAAGTGCACGATGAGTAGTATAAAGGATCCATTTTAGTAGCTAGTGGTTAGTTAATAATTCAACTTATATAATAAAATATTGTAATCACTGCCATATTCATTGTTGTTTGTATGGTGTGGTGTATATTTCTGAGTAATTTTATATATTTTATATTCAGGTTGCTTATGCTCGGACTATTGCAGGCTGTTAAACTATTGTTCATTAGCAAAGTCTTATGATACTTAAATAATGTTGATTCAAAGGCGTAAAATTTAATAAGGTAAAAAAAAATAAGATTATGTTTACATATTAATTACTCAAGTTCAATATTCAATAGAGATCTGTTTCTTGTAATAATAGTCAATGAACACATTAAACTGTTTTTTTTTTTATTATTTTGTGGTAGAATTTTTAACAATATAACTGACACCTAAAAACAGGACCAATATTCAAACAAATTGTAATTTAAACAAGTCAATTCTGGTCTGTGTGTTTTAATATTGATGTTTTTAAGTACTCAGTGCGTGACTTTTTGTTTTTTACATGTAAAAGATGAATAACAAAACAATATCTTATGTGTAAATAGTTTTTTCAGTTTATTTAAGTAACACTAAAACTTGAGATAAAACTAAAGAAGTCTTGGAACATAAATGAAGTTGCACCACATGTCTAGTAATTCTTGTTTGCCAAATCATCTTTGTTTATGGTAACGTGATCTCAGAATAAAATTATATTTCTACCATTTTATAACAAGAAAGACCAGTCTGATTGTAGAATATACAATCAATAGAATATACACTTACATGGTTCCTTAATTTCCTATTAAGTAGGGATATGGACAACCCCATTATAAAGTAGGGTTACTTAATTTATTTGTGTTTTTGTGTCAACTTAAGACTCCATAATTGTTATTTAAAATGTCATGTTGCAAATGGATGGTTAATATTTCTTTCATATGCAACGATAAAACAATTTTGTATTCACTTTTGTTTTTTACAATAATTAAAATGAAATTCTGATCAAATTCTTTGATTTTATTTATTAAAAATAAACCTATAAACATTTACCTACATTTTATAACAATTGAGGTAGACATCTAAATCACAAAAGGTAAATTATGGTAACACTTATCAACACAATATTTCTAGCAATAAATTTAACTTATTATAATCTCATTTATGTACAAATTGTATCACATAATTCAGTAAGAATGTCTCCACATTTGGTAGAAACCTTAAGGTCAGCAATGTGGTCAGCTCTCGTGGGTCCTATATTTAAAATAGCAACGTTTTTCTTCTCCTCTTTGGCTTGCAAAATTATCCTGTAGCTAGAAAACACAGTTAAGCTAGATCCCAATACAAAAACAGCATCACTATTTGATACTTCTTCTCTAACTTTGTTCACTCGGTCTTTTGGTACGTTGTCACCAAAAAATACAATATCGGGTTTGAGTGGTCCTTCACATTTGGGACAAAATGGCGCACGAAATCTGTCCACTTGTTCCTAAAAAGAATTCATTCATGATTTGTATATATCATACTCGGAATATTGGTTAGCCCGCTCTATGCAATTTATAATTAAATTGAACATCAAGTTTCTTGTTAATAGATAGAATAGATTTAATACAAAACAAATACAAAAGAACACTGAATATTTCAAAACAATTATCACTCGGCTATAAAGTTGTAGATTTCTGCATATGAAAATAACAGATAAACCTTACTTTTGAAAGCTCCACATCTCCATCAGGCCTGATCATAGAGAAACTGCTTTGCATGTCCGGGTTATACTTCAGCAGTGTCTCTTGTAGTTCATATCTGCTGACCTCGTAGGGACAATTCAAACACTTTACAATGTAACCTGTCCCATGAAGTTCAATAATATTTTCAGAACCAGCCTTGTGGTGCAGTCTGTCTACATTTTGTGTCACAATGGCTGTAACTTTCCCAGACTGAAACATAATTTAATTATAAAATTATTTGTTATATAAATAATATACACATTATATGAACTTAGTATGCAGACACTTTGCATTGAGGTGGTAGAACCCCATGTAGTTCTGTCTGTCGCCATGTAGAACAGTCTGTTACCATGGATAGATAGATGTATCTTGCACTCTGATAGAACTCTATTTAGTTCAACTCCGGCGGCACCACCGCCACACCTATTTCTGCCTTATAACGGCAGTGTTAAGCACTGCTGTGTTATGGCTAGAAGGGTGTAGCTGACTACACCCTTCGGAGACAGACTTATCCGAGTCATTTCATCTCAGTCCTCAGGGATAGCAATGTATCTGTGGTCAATGCCAGGTATGACCGTGATCATATCTGGGGTTGTTTACAAATGTCCATGGGCGGCAGTGGCCACTTACCATCAGATGGTCTGCATGCTGTATACTTTAACTTTATAAAAAATTGTTAATGTCTTATCACCAGACTACGGCATATGCCGTAACTAAATGTTACACAACTTATTATAATTATAGAATCAATAGAACTTTACATACCTTTTCTAGTCGTCTTATAGAGAAGTGTGTTGCATTTGGTTCAATAGAGCTAAAACGTGGCCAGCCTACGAAGTTCCTCGCCCAATACCTCTGTCTGACTTTCGGATACTTCACGAAGTCCTGATACTGGATTGGTTTGTGATTGCTTCGGGCATATAGTCCAACTTCTTCAGATCTGTAGTCGGGTATTCCTTATGAATTACACATTACAAATTAATAAAAGCATTATACATATCCTTACATAACCAAAATTAATGTAACATACAATATATACCTGATTCTGTGGAAATTCCTGCTCCAGTAAGAATTAGCAGTTTCTCGTGTTTACATAAAAAATCCCTAAGGTTTTGAAAATCAACTTGATCTGGGGGCTTGTATGCAGGAACGAAAACTATATGCCTAGTAGAAGGCTTTATTCTTATCAATTGCTTAAACATTTTATAAGTAAATTGAATACACAATAAAATACGTAAAAAGAAGAAATATGATGTCGTCAAAACATGATGAATTATTAACACTAAATGTCAATGTCATAAATTTTCATTGTCAGATTGACATTTACCATTACCACTTTTTCTTAGAAGTAAGTAGTTATTATCATACGCATACAGCCACATTCTGTTTAAATTCTGGCATTAGTCGTAGAAAAGAAAATGTCAAACTATTAGTAAAAATAATTTCTTTTAATATTTTTTCGAAATAAAATCACGAAAACTTATTATTAAAAGCAATTTAATCCAAAATCAAATTGGCTGAAATAATCAGCTTGTATGGGAATCTCTTTACAACGCGTGCGTTCCAAACAAAGCCTGAAACGATTTTATCGCTAACGTTATCATTCCACTAATCGCCAGTGGTCACAGAAAACGATCGCTCTCCGTCACTATTGTGTTGGCGACCGCGTTGCACCCACTTTGCGAATGTTACATTGGTGGATCAAAATGAACTTCATTTATTAGTTTTGCCTACAATGTGAGCCCACGGCTGGGTAGGGAATCGCGTTGTTGTGTTGTTAACAGTAGTGCGCGTTTCGGGCGATCACCGGAAAATACCCAATACAATGACATTTGTCATTTTTTTAAATATCGTGTTAAAAGTTAAGGAACTTTATTTCTTAAAATTTATATTTTAATATTTAGTAATGGCCTTATTGAAGGTAAAATCAGCTTCATTTATATTGTTAGAGGATGACTATAACCACAACTTATTACCCTTATTAATTGAATTGTTACAAGATGATAACAAGATAAACATGTTTTGCTACGAACAACCTATATCGCTTTGGTTAAACGTGTTCAAAAATAAAAATGTTAAGTTCTGCGATGAATCACAATTACGAGACGATCAATTCATTTTAAAAGATAAGAGTGCTGTGGTAATTGACTCTGTAAACCAAATGGTTATATCTCTAGGTTGGGCCAAATGTCTTAAATATTTAAAAAAGTTACACAGCGATCCAACCATATCAAAACTTATAATAATTCTGCACAAAGACTGTCTGCCTGCAGCATCGCAAATCCAAACGCATCTCAATCACATAGCTAATGCAATAGTGTCATACGAGTCATCAAATACATCTAAAATTAGAGTACTAATTAAAAAAGCGGGAAAGATTTTTAAAAGCGAAGAGTTACTATCATACGACCAGAATGCTTCGGTTTTAATTTCAAGGCCAATCCTCAAACCGGAAGTAAAAGAAGAAGTAGTAGAAAAAGTTTCACCCGCTGATTTGTCTACATTTAAAATTGAGGTCGACCAATTAAATCAGCTAGCGAAGCATCAGTTAAAATTGCCATATATGAGCAAGATCAATGAAGGCCAGGGGAAAGTTTATTATGAACCGGATGCTGTGGATGACTGGGACGATGAAGATCCTGATGATGATCTTGATATATGAATAAAGTTTATATAAATAGAAATAATATTTTAGTTTTATATTCCCTTTCCTCTTTCAAATTACTACCCATTTTTTTACATTACATTTAAAACATGTGTTAATTACATAATAATGTAATTAAGTCATTCATGTTTTTATATTGATTGAAAAAAAATTGTAATTTCATTTCACATTATCAAATGGATTGAAATCTTTATAAAATCAATAAAGATTGTATATAATTTTTGCAATTTATCGTTAAGCATTTTTTATGATTAACAGCAGGCAGGGCCGGCCTTAGCCACCTAAGCGCCCCAGACGAGTCACACATTTGAGTCCTAGGTTCGATTCCTGGCCAAACATATCTGATAAGTAATGAATTTAGGATTGCTGTTCTGAGTCTGAGTGTTTATATATTTATGTGTTTATTTATTTACGTGTGTCCATGGCACCAACGACATAGGAGAAACTCCTACTGTGGGGCTAAGAGTGTAGAAAGCATTTTTTTGTCTTTTGATAGATATTACATAGTTGGTCTTAGATTGACCTATGGGCAACAGTTACAGTGTGTTGTTGCCAATAATCCTAGTCTGCACTAGTAGCCATGTTCGCATGTTAAAGTTACCCAGGAAGACGCTGCTGTCCATTGCCTGGATTGTTCCTTAGTTGCCTTCTGCGATATCCACAGAAACCTCTTGGTGCCATTCAAGGCCAAAGAAGCTACTGTTAATTAATTAAAACCAGATATCATTTGGATAAATGAGAGATACATATATTTTAAGATATTCATATTCACGAATATCATATTTTAGGATATTCATATTCATGTGCTTGGCTAACTCACTTGCATCTGATATTATTTTGATAAATGAGAGATACTCTCAGCTAAGACACATTCAACTGATGAAAATTGTTAGCTTACCAGCTAATAAGCCTCACGCCAGCGTGAATCGAGCTAAGTAGCCTGCCTTTTAACTTTTCTCATTAATTTTATTTTCAAATACAAATCAGCCAGTCAATAAATATTAGTCATTAGGCAAGTTTACTGGGAGATGCAATCCTATGGCGGTAACAGGCATAAAGGAGGTCTAACTATTTATTTATTTATGCTGGAGGTCTAACTAGAGCGTTGGTTGCTTATGTTGCTCACCATATGATCAGTGACCGAATTCGTTTGCAGCCGAATACAGAGAAAAAGGCCTAATGTTAACGCCCTACAGTTTTATCAAAAAATGATTTATTTTGGTCTCTGCGAACTGTGGGATAATGGAAGGTTGGATGAATGTTGGAATCAAATCCTCGATTACAAAGAATTCACTTTTTATTAATTTTCTATATTCTGTTACAATTTTGCGATTTTTTTTTATCTGCCACGTAACTTACGAAATTATTACACATACATATCTATAGTAAAGTAGAAATCCGAGTATGTGGAAGTAAATTTATTAATGACATCATAATTACATCACCACATCTTAAATTATGTCACATAATTACTCATACAATGATTTATTTTGGATCTTAGCAAAATAAACAAACAATATGTTGATAAATCATTACAAACGTAACTAACTCTCCGAACCGCTTGTAATATAAAAATTAAGTGATGTTATTATGTTCCATCACAACGATTGAAACAACATTATCAACAAAAAATGATTAATCAATTTCAATGACGTATTATTTATTATGCAAGCAGAGTTCATCAGACACACAAAAGCCTAGACAATTTAATTGAGAAGACCGAACACTAGCAATTTATTACGATTTACGCTTACCAAGTGACAATATCCGCTCAAAAATAAGCAAGGACAAACTGCACAAAAATAATAAGCTCATCGATCGAGATACATTATAAAGCTAACAAAATACATATACGATAGAAATGATTTACAACCTCACAACCTAACAAAATCCATCCAGTATTGTACATTGTTATCAGCACTTTTAAATATCGGGGGATATACGTAAAGTATGGTGAACGACGGGTTATTACATATACACACAGGAGGGTAGAGTATGGTAGTGAGAGGGCGTGGGGTCTATTCGCCCGCTAGTTCCTTGAGCCGCTCCTCCCGCGGCCGCGCGCCGCCGAATATTGAAGAGGCCTGGCTGGTGCTGGCCAGCGAGTTCACGGGCTCCTTCACCGTCCGCGGCTCCAGCTTCAGCTTTGGTCTGCCAGTTGTGTCTGTCAACAACATGTATTGTTCAGTTAGTAAAGTAAGTCATGAGCGCCACTGGTAGGATAGGCATTATGTGACACAGTGCTCGCCCAACATTTTAATTAAATAAAAATTAATAGGCTTTTAAATCATGACTTAGTTTTAATCACAATGAAAGACGTCATTCTTCACTCCATCAACATATCACTTGAACTTTTCTATGCAATGCTAAGGCATGAAGTCACCAGTGTACTGCGACTTCTTTCGTCCCTAATTGAATATAACGTAGAAAAAAAGCATCTTTTTAAAAACCGCGTACGAAAAGTAAAAAAGAATACATATTTAAGAATAAATGTCATCTCGCGACCCCGCGAGGGCGCGCACTATTTTTTTAAAATTTTAAGTAGCCTATATTACAACTTAGACCTTCAGCTGTCTTCCAGTGAAAGTCCCGTCATAATCGGTTAAGCCGTTTAAAAGATTAACTCAGTCAAACAGACAGACAAAAAAATTTAATTGCATTTTCCTTATAGGTATTGTGTATACTTTCATATGCATAAAATAAAATATGTTATTTTGAAATCATAAACAGACACTTCAATTTTATTTATTTGTATA
>DWPV01008044.1:0-10272 GCA_018251915.1 Urbanus proteus proteus
ATTTCTGTTCTGGGTCTGGGTGTTTGTGTATTGAATGTGTTGGTGGTACCCACGACACATAAGAAAATCCTAGTGTGAGAGTAAAAACTAAAAAAACTGTGAGCTTACAAAACCATGTTTATTTTTTTTTTAATAGTATAATGTAGTAAATAAACAAGCAGTCCACCCAATGGTGAACAACCATTACTTCCACTGTTTTTTTTGCCACTGGAAATTTTACCATTAATCGCCTGGCATGTGTCAGTGACGACAGTAGATTTTGATAGAGGGAGATGCTGCTCCCCATCTTTTAGATTTTGTCACTTAGACAAGGACGCACTGCTAACGTAGAACCAGTTTTAATTTTTATTTAATAATAATGTTATTAACTTTAAACTGCTCTCTTGTAAAATTGACTTTTTAGACATACAATAGTTTACAATACAATAGTTGGGAGCCATCATTATATATTTTAATCATGTTACATTAGAAATGTTCGTTAGATGATCCAGGCGCTCAAGACCGGCAAACAGCTTGTCCTTAATTAACAAACCTATCTCTGTAACTAATACTGATAGAGGAACCATGTTTACTAACGTATGTATCAGAGTGTATCATCATTCATTCTAGTCTCACTGCGCTCGAGATAGGAGAACAGTATCACACTTTTGTTGTTATCGGCTTATAACGAACAAACATCGGCTTTTTATTTTTTTATATAATTTATGGAATGGCGGCATGGGTTCATCTGTTATCATACGAAACTTACCAGCTAGGAACCTCGTAATGATTAGCCATTTTTCGTATAACGTTTAACTAATTAAAATCTAAGTCACACGCTGCAACATATCACATTCCCGACAATAATTTCTTATTATTTTTGTAAACCAACACCCATACAAATCTGGCTAAGGTGCCGCTTGATTTGACGTATGTCCATGTCAATCAGTTACATTGATGTTTATCATTCCACTTTATGGTCATGTACAATTTTTTAAATATTTGAAGTTCAAAATAATATTAATATTAGTCCAAGAAATTCATATATTGTTAATGCTTTATTGCGGGACTGTCTATACTTTATGGTTTAATTTTGATTTGACATGACAGTGACAGTACACTTGATAACATGTTATCATTGTTATCATTAAACTTTAAAATTCATGAAAAGTTTACATGATGATATTATAAAACTAGAGTTATTTAACCAAATTCACCAATTCACCAAAAAAGATAAAACTCTGGAGCAATTATAATGGCTCTTCCAACTGCTCAACCAGCTGAAGTGCTCCGAGCGTGGCAGAAAGATGATTTGTACGAAAAACAGTTAGCTGGGTCGCTGGCACGGCTTCTGCCTTCGCAGCACGCGTCAAAGGCAACGCCGGCGTCTTCAATCCTCTACAAATCTTTCACAACCTTAAAGGATTTACAGACATTAGGTGAGGAGTACTCCGGTATCGTTCAAGTTGACGAAAGCTATCACAAACTACCGACTTACTGCAGTCGGTTGGCTAGCATACTACTCTCGGCGTTTGGAGAGAACGTTACACGGACATTGCTTCGTCATTGCGAACGGAAAGTTGTTCAGAATGCATCCCTAAAACCGGAGGCACAAAACGCATTTCTCGTTATCCTAAAAGCAATGAACAACATAGTACCTCAGATAGAAAGTATCCATCGTGCATTGGCGTATATTAATGGAGGACCGATACAGTTAGGCAAGACAGTCGCTGGGATAGACTATGTCCACGTACGACCAGCCGCTGCAGCCTATTATGCTCATCTACGCTTATTAGGAATTGTTACATTACTCCACGCCTTTATATCCTGTGGCCAAAGTGTGTACCAAGCTAAGAAGCATATGGAACAGATGTCCCAACTACCCAATGAGGTGGATAGTAGCAAATCATGCGTGGCCTGCTTAGAAGAGATTGTCCAGCCATGTGTGCTGCAATGTGGTCATTTTTTCTGCATGGAATGCTGTTACGGAGCTCTAGACACGTGTGCATTGTGTCGGACACCATTCACTAAAAATACTGTTATTCCGTTAATGAACTACTTACCTGGTAGTTAGTATTCAGTTAGGTAGTAGATATGTACCTAGACTGATAAACATTTGGGTGTTTTCTCCAGTGCATAATTTTTAATCTTATAAGTGTATTTAGTCAAATAAAATTTGGTAAAGGAAATAATATCCTAATAAATTTGCTTCTTGGGGCCACTTGAATACCCCCTTCTTGTCATGGGGTAATTAATTTGGGAACTTAAGCAGGTGAATGCAAAAATTGAAGAACATATTCTCCAATGATAATTAAAAATAGAAGATTCAATTTGGTTGTTGATATAGTTGATATTATATGGAAAATTATAGACTGCTGATCTTATGTAAAACAATGATACTTCTTGACCAGATTTTTTACAAACTTAATAAACAAAAAAGATGCTTTCCACACACATAGCCCCACAGTAGGATTATCTCCTGTGTAGTGGGTGCCATGGACACATAGATAAATACACAAACAGCCAGACCCAGAACAGAAATCTAAACTCATCATTCAGATATCTGTCAGACGGGTATAGTAAATGCTGAGCCATGGGGGTTGTCAACATAAAGATCTTCAATCGTAAACAGTAATTTCAATCTTCTCTTGTCTGAATTCATAATGAGAACGCATCTGACATTGTGGTGTAACATTTATAGAATAATTGTTGGTGTTTACTGCAATAAATGGGTTTTAGAATAAGTATTTTGTTATTTATGGTTGTTATTAATAAAGATATTTTCAGTAAAAACTTTTATTACTATAACATCTAAATAAATTATGGGAAGTCCAATTGAAAAATGGATTAACTATGAATTTATGAATTAGGAACTTGAGTTAAAACATTCCATAATTCAAAAAGCATTCATAATCTTACAAATGTGAAAAAGCTAGAGCTTAATAATACATGGTAAATCAGTTCTTTAAATATATTTATTAATTTGTGCTATCTAATACATAAATAAATGCTTGTTATGTTGGATTTACATCACACTAGTAAAGGAAGCTAATGATTAGAGCTGTAGCAAACTGTATGTATAAACGAGTTCATCATCAAGTAACGAAACTCAACTCACAAATACATTATTTACTTGCATCACATTATTCATATGTTATTTGCGTATCATATTACGTACGAGAATACGAGAGATTGCTCTATGCTGATGTGGGTATCAAAAGTAACGATATGATACAATAGTAGAATTCTAAATGATATACTTGATACAGTAACGAATACATATGGGTACATTTTCTTTCGTTACTTTTACACCTCTACTGATGTTCAAACTAGAATTCAACATTTTCTATTTCAAATACTTGACCTCTAAAAGGTGAGTGTGGTTTTTTAATATACGTTGAATAGCACCATTTCAAGGAGTGCATAGGTATTTACTATAAATATGAATAGACTACAAATATGGAGGTGCTACCAGTCAAAACTACATAGGCCCAAGATTTTGTTGTAAAAGAAAAACAGTTGAAAAGCAGCTAATTTTGTTTTTTGAGACTAGTTTTACAAAAACTGAGACTGAGTTTTACAAAATGATCCTAGCTTGAATTGAGTATTAGTTATACATATGTAGGCAAGCTTGTAATTACAACGTTATATCAACTATTAATTTGAATTAATATCATCATAATTTTTCACCCTTAGTACAAGTTTGTTACGTTTTCTTGATACAATTTCGGTTTATGCTTACGCCTGTTTTTCCAAAGTAAAATTTTAGTACCTAAAAGGTCCGCTAGAAGTGCTGCATGTATAGACCCAAACATAAAATAGGAATGTTTCACTAAACGTAATAAACTCGTAATAGGCGTAAGTGTATGTAATACATATGGCATTATACCTAACATATTTTTTAAAATAGCAAATTGCCTGCAGTCCCTTTGATGATGTTGGTAATAGAATCATTCCTGTAGTCCATTATACATAGCTACATCAAATATCTCCAAACACTGAATTTGTCTTTAACTCTTTATCATTATAATACTTTTGGAATTTCGACACCAATTGACTACAGTATAAATTTATTTTAATGTAAAAAAATGAGTGATAGTTAATTAATAGTAAATTAAGCCTTACATTTATTTTAAGGCAATGAGTACATATCAAACTCTTCTCACTCCATTAAGTATAAAAGTTTTGAGATAATCAAATGTAACAAAAATCATACATAATATTGAAACAAATGCAATATTAATGCATATTATCGTCTATCGATATAATAAAACACAAACAATAACATTCATAGACTATAAACACAGACACTATAAATTTTCAACTGTGTGAACTGAAACACCTTTTGCATTAACTTGAATTTAAGGCTGAACGAAGCTCCAATTACTCTACTTCTAGAAAGATGCTACATCTTTAGTTATATACAGAAAGATACGTAGGGTTCCGATTGTCGCAGAGCAAAACAAGTACAGTGAACCACATCAGAATTGAAACCACTGTACCAGCAGAACCTCTTGTATCTATGTATATTAAAGTGAAAGTATGCTAACTCACATATAGACTAAACATCACAGAGCCAAAACTACTGAAGAATGAAACATGATAAAATAATGTGAGCTAATTACAGGGTGATTTTTACAAGTGTGAAGAATAGCGAAAAATGCCTCATAAGTCCTTTCAGCATTTTTCGCTAATCCTAATAGTTTTGAATGTTCACCCTTTATAAGTTAGAAATTTCACATAGTTCAGCCTTAAGTTCACGTAATAGAAGTGCAAAAATTCAGTCCACCCAATTAAAAATTCTACATTAAGTCACAAACCGAATCAATACTGACTGATATAACGCAATACATAAAAACAATGTTAACTATCGATATACTATTTAGCTCAATAAATATAGTGTTAACTGGCACTGTGGTTATTCAACTTTTAATAATTCCACGTCGAAGATAAGAGTAGCGTTTGCTGGAATCACTCCAGGGTGGCCTCGGGAACCGTAAGCAAAGTCGGGGGAACAGGTCAGTCTAGCTCTCTCTCCTACTGACATCTGTAATGATTTATAAAAAAGTTTTAGACAAATGCTTTATTAAACAGGACATTTTCTGTATATAATAAGAAAGTAACAAGCGCTTGAATAACCTACATGATTTATAAAAAAGTTTTAGACAAATTCTTTATTAAACGTGACATTTTCTGAATATTTAATAAGAAAGTAACCAGCGCTTGAATTACCTACAAGTGCAGCTGAAATTACAGTATAAGCTAGTCAGATATGTAGTCATAATTATAGTCTCGTTACATTGTCCGTTCATCATGATAAGACCATATTTATACTTTTTAGATTATGAATAAATTGCATTATTTTTCTGTTTTTGGAAAATTTGTACTCTAATTAACATCTATCTAAAATTTCCAAACTGAAAGAAGGAACTTATATGATTTTATTCGGAAATCAAATGTATGGGATTTTGGCAATTTACATCATTGAATTACCTTAGCTAACCCTTGGTCCCATCCTTTTATCACATCGCCTTTTCCAAGAGTAAACTTAAAAGGCTGTCCGCGATCCCTTGAGGAGTCGAACTTCTTGCCGTTTTGCAGCGTACCAGTGTAGTGCACCACCACAGTTTGACCGGGCTTAGGGTACGTGGTTCCTGTCAACAAACAACAAATTATAGGTAAAAGTGATAGAAATAGAGGTAGTAACTTGAGCATGTTTACGAAAAATCTTTCAAACTATTCCGCATACCATTTCCTGGAGATAGCGTTTCAACGTCTACACCCATTTTGCAAATAAGAAGTTTAACGAAATGCACGTAAAAGTAAATTCAAGTTGTTCAAGAAAAAATATCTTTTACGTAAAAATAAAACAGTGTTGACAGAAAATCACACAACTTGACAGATAAACGTGACAAACTGACGGGACGAGTATTATTATTTGAAAGTTGAAATTTTGTTCGAAATTTTGAGATAATAAAATATAATTAAAAAATATATATCAGCCAGAATTAAAATGAAAAATATACTTTACGTTACATACGTTTACCTTTATGAAATAGGTACTTTTAATCTTCGGGATAAACGTTGGTTATTTAAATAATAAAAATTGCTATGGTCATTGTAAATTCCAATATATTATCTGTAACAGCTAGCAGACGAACTTACTGGGCTGGAAGGCATGAAATCAAAGCCGTGATCACCTTATAAAAAATCAACTAACGCTGTCATTTTTCTGTCTAGGGATGTGACATAACGGTGAGCGATTTTTCGAAAAATAATAATCGGATAAATTCACTATCGAAGAAAACTACATTAAAATGACGATTTGTTTGTAGTTATCAAAAAGTGTTCGAATAAAAATCGATATTAGAATACAATACAAATGCAAAACAAGTTATTATTTTTATTATGATTCACGGAAAATATCCTGCGTTAGCTTATGTAATTTATCTTCATCAACATCAAAGAGACTTGCTTTTTTATTCAGCACACCGATGGCGCTATTTATAAACTACTTTTTATATGTAATGTAATTTATATTATATTATTTAATTTGTAAGAACCGAATATTAATGCTTACAAATTATATAATAATAAAAATCGATTACGAAGGAACAATGATCGATTAATATAAAATCGATTAACTTTTAATCATGCTATCAATGTCAAGTTCGATGAAATTAATTTTACCGGCGGGTGGCGTTGTTTGTTGCTGTTGGCTGTTCACTTATCACTATTTATTTTGGTCAGTCGACATAAATGGGTACTAAATCAGTGTTATCCAACAAGACAATTGAAATACAAGAACGTGTTAGTGTTTCACTTAAGTAATTTACGCGCCGTTTTTTTTAAAATGGTATCAAGTGAAGAGGAGTCTGACTCAAAACCGGGCGATACAATGGAGTGGGATGTTGATATGGAGATCCAACTGTTCTACGCTATGGCGAACCACAAGCCAGTGGGAATAAACAAGCACTTCCACATGGCGTGCATATGGGACAAGATGTCCAACTCTATAACTAAAGAGATATCCACCCATGATATATGGCGGCACTTAGGGTCCCTGTACGATATGCCCCTGTTGGACGATACTGAGCCTCTACCTTTCCCGAATCATGAGATGACGTTCACGTTACCCGAGAGCGAGTTTGGTCCGATGATCAAACAGAAGTTAAAAGAATCTATACTGGCTGAAGATAGTGAAGGTATATTTATAAACAACTATTTCACTAAGAAGTTTGAATGCCTCGGATCTCTCTTGTCACACTTTTTAATCCAACAGCAGCGCTCAACACCGCTGTTATTAGTCTAAAATCGGGTTTGAGTGGTGCTGCCGATATCAACCACCAGCACTTGCATTGTGGTGGAAGTGTGTGATTGTCACCTAATTTGTTCAGTTCAATCATCTTTAGGCAGGGGTATATTATGGCATCATCACA
Organism: Urbanus proteus proteus; assembly: GCA_018251915.1. NCBI lineage: Eukaryota > Metazoa > Arthropoda > Insecta > Lepidoptera > Hesperiidae > Urbanus > Urbanus proteus. The sequence goes on from DWPV01008044.1 coordinate 7,419, forward strand.
AGACAATTATCTGCCTATATCATTTTAGTACATGTTCTACCGCTATCAGTTTCGTTCACTTCTGCTTGAAAAAATTCCCAATTAGATGTGTCTGTTGTAGCTTATTTACTTTATTGTTAATAATTTTGTGTAACTAACTAGTTCTATGTTAAAAAGGTAAAATGTTCTAGGTACACCAGGTACATATACCATTGCACGCGGTGTTTACCTGTAATAGATTGTGCATTTAGCTATTAAGATTGTTCACTTATGTAACTTGTTTAAGATTTATTTAATGTAACAATTGTTGGTACACCTAATAAATAATTAAATAAATAGTCAAACAACCCGATTCATACAAGATGTAATGCGCTGCAGCCTGCCATTTCTATAGTGTGTGCTAAGCAATAGTCTGAGAGAGTAGCAACAACAACAACAACTGTGATTGACTTAAAATAAAATCCTAGTTCTATATTTATAAAAACACATGAACACCAGCTTAATGCCCACAAGGGTCAGATCGCAGGTGTAAAGGACAAAAAAATTATAATGCTCATTGCTGGCAATAACCACTTACTGTCAAGTGGACTGCATGCTCTCTTTTTGTTAATATATTGACAAATATTTTGTAATTATCATGCATTAAGATTGGGTACTAGTTTCTATTTTTACATTAAAGAAAAAATGTGGAGACTAATGTGTGTAAAGCTGACATTGTACATGCAACATTTCTATTTACAAGATGTGTGTTTTGGAGTATCTTGCACACTTACTTCTCCATAACCAAACACCTTCCGAAGTGGTGGTAGAAGAAAAAATATTATTGACGTTCAAAAGTATTCTGTAAAGAATCTACTTTCAATAAAATATTTTTGATTTTGATTTAATGTAGGTAGATGGTTACAAAATGTCATACCATACATGTGTGGTATGACATTGTGTTTTTACATTTATTTATGTTTACGTTTATTTTATTACTTACGTTTATTTTATACATTTACGTTTATTGATCACACTAAGTATAGTGTGGTCAATAAACGTAAAATAAATACATTCGGAGTTTCAATTAACATACCAATAACAATAGTAATTGAAGGTGGTAGAATTCTATGTAGTTCGACTCCGGCGGCACCACCGCCACACCTATATCTGCCTTATAACCGCAATGTTCAGCACTGCTGTGTTCTGGTCTGTAAGCTGTGGTTAGGGAGATATTCTTATCCAAGGTGTTCTAGCTCGTTTGCTACTTAGATCATATAAAAAAAAATAGTAATCTTGATGAATAAATTGTTCTGCTTGTAGATGGTAGGAGTCCTTCGCCAAAACCCTCGACACCTCGAAGCAACTCTAGGGGGACTGCATCCAAAGATGGAACTCCAAAAGGTAATGTATTCTTTGCAAATTATATAAACATATAAGCTCAGATAAATAAAATTGGTAAAATTGGTAGATTACTCACCGCCTTGCGTTTGAGTGAAGCCAAAAAACTACGCTACTTTCATGTATTTATACACACACACACACACACACACAAAACTAGCATAGTTTCTTGTCAGTACCTTTAGTTTATTTACGCTCACATAATCACATATAACCCAACCATTAAAAATGGCTTCATTTTTTTGTTAGGAATGATAGATCTACTCACTTTATTTATCTGAGAAACTAAGCAAATAAAAACAATTTATAGTACTATACTACTATTGTAGTGTATTCTTATTTACTAATTTTGATTAGTATATTCTCCTTAACTACATTTTCAACTGTTTTCAATTTAAGGTATAAGTCTGGAATCTTATCTAGTGATCTATGCAGATGCAATCTTATCTAGTGATCTATCCAGCGATCCAGCGATGATATAGAAGGCCGTGACCATTTGAAATCAAGTATCATCATCTGAATCTCATTTGAAATCAGTAATCATCATTCATGATTAAAGTCGTATAGTTTTTAAGTGTTAATCAAGTTTTTTATATCAGTGTTTAAAATAAATAATTCATATAATTGTAGCTGGAAGAAAGGACAGCATAAGTGCTCTAGCCACTAAAACAAGGAAGGAAAGCGGCAGTTCACATGCCTCTACTGACACGCCAAGCATCAAATCAGAGAAGGATTATGGTAAGACAATTTTACAAGTATTGAATAATTTAACTGCCTTTAATTCACGCTTTCTATACTCATAGCCCTACATAAGGATTTTCTCCTGTGTTGTGGGTGCCACGGACACACAGAGACGAATCCATAAACACCCAGACCCAGAACAGAAATCTAAATTCACAAGATATCTGTCTGGTCGGGAATCAAATCCGGGACCTACTGCGCGTCGGATCAGTGTGATGTCAAATTTGTCGTTAATTATGTTTTTTATAATGCTTTCTATACTGTTTGCCTCACACTAGGAAAGACTTGTTTAACCGGTTCGAACCCAGGACCTATTGCCTAACAGACTAATATGACCCTTCCGCTACGCAAGTTAATATAATAATCTAAGCCTTGTTTTGCCTATCACATATAACCATTACCCCTTTATGTAATATTGCTTAAATGTGTGGTTTAACTTAATCACACGTGACTAACATTTATAGATCGTCGAAGAGATTCAAGGGATTCGAATGCCTCTGGGCCTCGTGAGAGTTCCAGTAGCAGAAAATCTTCACAAAAGGAGAGGTCTTCTAAAGCTAAAGCAAGCTCTTCAGGTATTTATAATAATTCAGCCAGTATTTCTCAGTGGCATTTAATTAAAAAATTACATCATACCCACATTTACAATAAGTAAAAAGTAAAAAGCGAGCATAGCCCTGTAGATTGCGTAGATCTTAACCGATCTACAAAGTTAAGCAACGTCGGGCGCGGTCGGTAGATGGATGGGTGACCG
>DWPV01008045.1:0-10271 GCA_018251915.1 Urbanus proteus proteus
TATTATGTTTCCTAAGACGTCCGAAGTCCAGGAAATGTCTTCCTGGTGGTACTTTCAGCCATTCCATATTATGAGACAAACAAAATGGTGGATTTTCGGTTGTCAAATAGTTCCCGAACAGGTAATTGAGGGCGCTAGTGGCGCGAATAGCAGAGAAAACAACGACATCTAGCAACGAAAAACGGAACGAGAAGGATGTACTCTCTCTTATAATGGACTTCGGAAGTCAACCGGAACACATAGTACCTATCCAATTTAAATAAAAGCCAATAATCATATTATATAACCCTTACTCAATGCAATAGTAGTATTCGTAATTACAAAATTAAGACCACATTTTCTGTATAAATGAAATTCTTTCGCAGTAATTGATGAGCAGAAACCTTAAAAGGTATTTATACTCGCGAGTATGTATTTACAAATTACATAATTAATTGATTTTCTTATCCCCTCATATCGATATTTCAATGTGAATTACCCTATGATTACAAAGTCCCAATTTTGTCAATGATTTGCATGTATTTCAAATATTTTTTTTCAAAAATACACCAACATAACAAACACATTTACATATACAAACAACAACAGTAGCTAAATGAGAATGAAATCGACAATTATGCATGTACATATGATGGTATAGCATGTCTTATTGTACAGCCAACTAATATTTGAATGATATTCAATGATAGTGATTGTCTACCACTAACGATAATAAAATACTAAACGAACCCTCGGACTTTCGGGCTGTATTTGTGGTGGCTCCTGAAATCGAAGTGACACTTTTATGCTGATTTACTATAAACTATCGTGGAGTGAGTCAACAAACTTTATTTTCCTAAGTGCGGCTAAAATTTTAAATGGATATGAATAATATATGGTTTTTTGTTGTAATGATGTAAAATATTAAGTGACTTTTATCAGATAACTACATACGAGTTTGAAAAGACAATGAGGTTAATTTTGTTTTTCAAAAAAAAGAAATACAGCTTGGATATATAAAAAAAAACAGTACAAATAGTAATTTGTACTGTTCTTTGCTTTGCTTTGTAGTAGTACTTGTTGTGCTTTGTAGACCCGAAATTTAAAATATTTGGGAGACAAGTGATTTGTGTCTAATTCCATTCGCTCCATTATTTTTCATGATATAAGTCATAAAACAAATAATTATATCGCAAAAAAGTGAACACCACATAAATCAGCAGTGTTCATTAGGAAACATCCATTATTTAGTGAGACATTTAGGGAGGTGAGGGTCGAGACAAAGTTCGAATAATTTCACGTCTCGCGAAATATTACACAATTATTCCGTAAGAAATAAATTAAACACATATATATATATTTTTTAATAAATCTAAATAAAACATCGATTAACGTATTTACCCAATAAATATGAACTCTGTGAGTTTTTTCCGCGTTCAGATAAATCTCACACTTCGCCAAGAGGAGAGGGGGATTGATAAAAATATCCAAACCCCTCATGTAAATAATGAATGCCATGTACATAACTTGGAAACATTTTAAACACTCACCGGCTCGAGCTGCTCCTCGGCGCGTTGCTGCCGCCGCCGCCAGTCGTCGTACATGTCGCGCATGTCCACCAGCTTGTTGTCCAGCTTCTCCATGGACCACACCTGCCCGCCGCGGTTCGGCCGACGGACCATTATCGCTGGCTCCGATACGAACGCGCCGCGCTGGGAACGTACATTATTGTGTTATGTTGATGATCCGAGTAGTACTAAGTTGAAGGATGTAGTGAGTAATAAAGATTGATATGACAGGTACCTATACGTTTTGATTCAGCTTTTAGTAGGTACACCTTTATCTTTTTAATTTTTTTAGATAAATCTTAGTGGATAGCAATCTCTAAATTTATTGTTATTTGCATAAAATGCCCATATACAAAGACGAGGTACTGTGGGCATATTACACAACACATAATAGGAAACAAATTTTCCCAAAAATTATGGTAAATACCATAAATGAGACTGAGGCAAAGAGTATTCAATTCTTGTTTTAAATAAGACCTGTTCCCAGCAATGAAATATCAATATGTTGCCGAGAGTGAATAGTGATTTGGAAAATTTAATTCATTATTTTAACCACAAGGGATTTAATTTACTAAGTCGAAGCTTCGTAAGGTATAAGTTAAAATGATATCACTCTACCTTACAAAATCTACCGCCACTACAATGAAAAGAGTCCTACGGGCCGTCGTCTGGCATTCGGACGAGCGTACGTACTACCTTCCTATTGGGGCTGAGGTTCTGCGGGGGTATCTGCAGCGTGACGCTGAAGCGGGTGTTGCGGCGCATCTCCTCGGCGAGGAAGTTGGCCTCCTGCACGAGCGCGTTGGCGCGCAGGATGTCCGCCTTCAGCCGGCCGAGCGACCGCTTGAACGTGTCGTCGCGCTCCGCCGCCCAGCGCTCGACGCGCGCGGCCGTCGTCGGCGTGCACGCTGTCATCTTACCTGCGACACACAAGTGATAAATTAATATACGTATAAGTAGTATAAGTACAATACACAATATTTTGACAACAATCTGTAGTGCAAAATTATGATTTTTTTAAACACTTTCTACACTTATAGTCCTACAGTAGGATTTTCTCCTATGTCGTGGGTACCATGGAAACACACATACAAGAATACACAAACACACAGACCCAGAACAGAAATAAAAATTCATCATTTAGATGTCTGCGTTGCCAGGAATCGAACCCGGGACACATTGTCAGACCGGGATGGTAACCGTTCCACCACACGGGCAGTCTTTATTTCATAAGTTAAAATTCTAATATTAAATTAACTCCAAAATTAATGTCTATTAATCTTACACAGGATTTACACGATCATTTTACAATACACAGTATTATATTTGTAAAATATAACATTAGAACAATCGAAGTGATGAATTATGTAACATTAATATTACGTGGTCCTATGTCCAACGAGTAGAATAAACTAAACATGAAACAAGTCATAATTACCTAATTTTAAAGGATCGTACGAATACGGAGGATATGGTGTTGAAGGCGACAATATATTTCGCAGCTGTTGGAATTGCCTTTCATATTCTTGACGTTGTTTTTCCAAAGCAACTGCAAAAAAATAAAAATATTTAATATTATTTATTTTAATAGTAGTAAGAACAATTTATTAAAAGACAGTTATGACCACACAATAGTGTACATTTAACACTATAGAAAAATAATGTTAACATATATTTTATAAAAATGCTCTATAATCCAATATTTTAATTATTTTTGTTATACATAGATGAAGTTTGCGTTTGTTTATTACCCAAGTTACTATAATTTAACTGATAAATTCATACCTTGTTTGTCTTCTTCATGCTGTTTTTCAAGTCTGGATATGGCTGTTTGAATGGGATCGTTGCTCAGTTCGTTCAGCATGATTTCGTCCCGAGCAAAATTGTAGTCAATAGGTTGTGCTGGAGTTTGCGGTTCTGAAGCAGCAGCTGAAAATATATCATAAATAAATAGTGCAATTTCAAATTGTTAAATTGACTTTGCTAATTTAAATTAATGTGATTATTGAAGATTTTGCATTTAGAGGCACATTTCTTCCAATGTTGCATTATTGAGAAACTTGTATTATATTAGTGTACACACCTGTCGCTTGTTCCCCGCACACATTCGCGACCTTCGGACAATTAACCCTGAAGAAGTGATGATTGCCCCAGAGAATACGGTCTGCGTGGCCCAGCCTCACTCGGGAGGTAACGGGCGCGCCGTTAACGAAGCATCTTGCGGCCCCTAACGGCTCCATGTATAGCCCTCCATCTTCAACCAGTACCAGGCAGTGTTGCGGCTGGATGCCGAGGCCGGACAGCTGGATGTCCGCCTCGCTGTCCGCACCCACCAGCGTGTTCTCCTGGAATGTTTAAAATAATGTTAGTGAGAGAGATGACAAAAGAGAGAAAGGAAGAGAGCGATAGCAGAAGAAAGAGAGACGGAGAGAGAGGTAGGAAGAAAACCTTTATTTCAATAATGGATAGTACTTCTATAATTATACGATTTATCAATCAATATATGATTAAAATGTAAATGTAAAAAGAAGAAATAGAGTAGCTATAGCACTATTAGGATATACTCAGGGGTAATTAAAGTAAATAAACTTAACTAAAACGATATATCTCGTTTATAAAACTAATTATTTAAAGTTTTACCACAAAACTAACTACAGTTACAAAATCAAAACTTGCCTTCAAATAGTAAACCAGCAGTTCATTGAGCGACGGATCAGCGTTGAGGTTCACCAAGTAATATTTGTTCTTTTCCACTTTGATCCCGCTCGCCTGGACACTGATACCCATTTTTTCCAGTGCCTGTTGTCTTTCGCTTTGTATTCGACCTAGAAATAATAACATTAACATACAGTATCAATAAAAAATACAGTAAATGGGCTTGTACTTAAATTTATATGGACACCCAACATCAAAGGTACTAAATTTTATGAAAATGTAGCAAAACTTATTTTATATTATGTACGCACCAGTTTCAACGAGCTTCTCTTCCCAAGTGCGAGACATCTCTTTCATCAAGTGTTCACTCTGCGCCAGCTGCTCGTGGACATCTTCACCGACAGGAGAACCCTTAAAGGAATAAACAAAAAATATTCAAAATCACATAAAATTACATGAAATTATATAATATGAGCCAATTTAAACGCAATATCAAATCAGACATTTGATTATTCGAGTCTATAAATTGTACCTTTTTGCCACAAAAGAAAGTCTAGGCCACACTCCGTACATATAGGATATAAGAGGCATCTCTTAGACTTTTTACTTTTTACAGGTTCAGGATCCTCCTGGCCCAGTCCGCGTAGCGCAGTGTAGACAACGTCTCTATGGTTCCTAGCGTCAACTATCATATACAAAACACTCACAGTGGCGTGCTTGAGCATCTCCTTGAGCGCCTCCACCTCCTGGCGCAGCTCGCGGATGATCCTCGCGTTGGGGTCCTCGTTCACCACCGCGTGGTTCACGATCCTCTTCGCCCGGTCCGCGTAGCGAAGCGTGGACAACGTCTCTTCGTAGTTATCCGCCGCCGGTGATATTGTCGCCACCTGTTTAATTATATTATGGGTAAATACATTCGCTGTCACAATAAAATACCGTTTCATAATCTTTCCAAGAATGTTTCAAGACGTTATTAAACAAAGAATTGCTATGTAAAATACTACTAAATATAAATAGTACTATAGAACATAATATATGATTTCTTGGCCGATAAACTGTGTGATCGGAAGTGACTCCAATTTCACATGATTTAAGGGTAAATTAAAATTGAAATTACTCTGAAACTTAAAAAACGTGCTGTGTTGTTTCTTCAACTGCTTCTTTCCATAACACACAAAATTATGACATTAAAGTAAAAATATGACAAGACAAAGTTGAAAAATGAAGGTATCGTTAACCGATACTCACCATGACAGTCTTGCTGTTGCCACCCAGGTTATCCTTCAAGAGCCAAGTGAGCACTGAGTCGCGATACGGCACGAACTTGTCCTTGTTGGTCTTTCCAGACGACTGATCGGCCAGCTTAGATATCACGAGGCCGAGTGTCGTTAGAGACCTATAAGAAAGGTGGATGTATAATTAGAGCAATTATTAAATTACACATGACAAAGTAAACTCCAAAACGCCGATATATTAAGTAAATCAATTGAAAATTAGTTGAATGAAACACTGTAAGATTTTTTTTGAGGGGCTTGATCAGGCTTTCAAAAAAATTGGTCATAAAAATAAGTTGAAATGCTAGCAAAGGTTAATTACATGCATTTTTTATTAGTAAGCAGTTCGTAAACCTTGTAGAATGGTCGTTATTAAACCATCCGACACTGGTTTGCCACAAACCCGTATTTCACCAATACTTTTTGAAGCAGTGCGGAAGGTGCCACCTTACTGTCTTATGTGTTATCAAAATGTGGATTTTTATTTACGAAAGATTAAAGTAATATTTTGAAAAATATCTATATCAAATTACATAAACGTATAATTTGTTATTTATTTCTCATCGGTTACAATATAAATTTAGCACAAAGTAAATAAGCTCATAAAGGGATTACGAGCGACTAAAATTCTCAAACCCGAAGCCGTATTGTATAAGCCGATTACGTTTACGTGAAATGCACACATTAAATGACCACTATATTTAAACAATGATAATCTCTTTAGAGCCCGTACGATAATCCAAATTTGAAAATGTGGAACTGGGTAAAATTGCTGCAAATGACGTAACCCAACCCCATTCCTCCCTATTTCACCTCAAAACAAACATGCTGTAAGGCATTCACTAACAAATTTTAGAATAAATAACACCTTAACAGTCGGCTTTACATAACATAACTTAATGAACGTAACAAAAACTCAGATAACGGGATTTGTTATATTGATGGACGACTGATTTTCAGTAAATAAGTTGGAACTATAAACTAGACATTGCTCCGCAACCACTTCACTTTCTTACTTCTCCTTATCTTCACTTTCCTCTTATACTTCGCTTCACCGTCATTCGGTACAACATCATAACATATGTATTATCACATCTGTTCGGATTTTGCACATTCGAACAGATCAGCAATTACGCGTTTTTGCATAGTTGCAATTGACGCGGAATCGCTTTCTGTAATTTAGTTTTAATTAAGTTAGTACGTAACCAGCACCCAATCGTGTAGCGCGTATTCAATACCATAACCAATTAGATAATATTGTAGTTAAGAATCAGTAGAATAAATACCAGACAGACAGTGAACAGGTGTCCTTTATTACCATCCCAGTACCAAAAAACCAGAAACTTTTTCAACATCATCACGAAGAAGAGTGACCAGGTCAATATAGAAAATGCTCTGTATTAAATCTTACTTGTTAATATTAGACCCCTCCTTCAGCCTGTCGCCGACCGCACCGGTCTTGACCGCGCGCTCGGACCCCGCCAAGTCCACCAGCGACAGCCTCGCCACCTTCTCGCCGGTGACGCCGGTGGCGGCGTCGCACAGCGTCTGCGTGAGCACCACGCTGAACACCGCGTGCGAGCGGGACGACTCGCTGTTCATGTTGGTCGCGGCGACGGTACGCGACTTGTTGCCTTCGGTCATCAGGTTGTCGATGTCCTGGGGAGAAAAGATTAACTAGATTAAGATATATCGAATTTTGCGATTCCTTACACCTTTCGGAGGAGTATAGCAGTCATGAAAAACATGAGTAAGGCACAACATTGCTTTGCGTTGTCTTCTCCAGTACATTAGTACATAATATATCTCAATGGTTATGACACACAATTACCTCTTACGTTCGAGTAACAATTGTAAAAGTACTTTTTCCTAGTGATATGTAGGTTACATTATTTTTGCGATTTATCCTTTACGAAAACTAAAGATATAAGATTTATTTAATCAAATGAAACAATTATACCATATAGTAGGTATTTTTTGCAATTATATGAAAAGATTGATTTTATTGAAAAGATTGATTAAAACTTAAAGTCTGGTAAAGAACTCTCTTTATCTCTATTTCTTACATTGTTTGCATTTCTTTCTCTGCATACGCTACATATGCGAATCCGTAACTAATCCGCTAGCGTGTTCGCAACCATCATAGCAATCACACGTACGTAATACGCTCCCGGTGCGTACATAAACGTGCCGTTTCGTCTTATTTCCCGAACTTTATTCACTTATTACCGTGTCATTTCGCCGTCGTTCTGTTAGAATTGGCTCGTGCGATACACGCGCTCTGGGAGACGAAAACAATTTCCCGGCAGCACGTGTAACCGCACAAACATGTAGTTTAACGTAGGCATAGTTCAATCAATTTCGTGTGGTTACGATTTTTGTACGAGGACTCCAAGTAAATATGATAATTTTACATTATTATTGAAAAAGAACTTGTTTTAATTATCCACCTTAACCCATTTCTATTCCTCTGCTCTTCTCAAAGAGAGAAAGACATAAATCATATTCCACCACATTGGTCCAGTGGGTATTGTCAGTCTTTAATCGCCTGTAAGACCTCGATACTCAACATGAGTGGCTAAAATTCAAAGCAACTGCCATTAAATTAGTTTGTGACTGTGATGGTGACAGAAAGAAAAACCAAGATAACATAGGAAACATCATTATACTAGGTAGCTAGTAACAGAATTATCGTCGAGAAAGCTCTGCAAAAGAGGCCAGTATTGGCACTTTAATTAGGAGTAAAAAAGAAGATGAACAAAAACTTAATTACGCGCCACGATTTGCTCTCCGGTCGAGATTGATTGCTGAGAATAACTGCGTCAAAAGACATCGCTGAAATATGAGGAATTAATATCTTCCAGACTTAGTGATAATTTGTGATTATTTTGTTTTGCGTAACATGCTTCAGCGAAGGTAATAAAAATATGTGTTTCATAACGAAAATATTATATTACCAAGTGAATGTGAACAGTAGTACCTAGTCATAAAAATACAATATTGTATATATGTATATAGACCACAGAATTATTTATTCATGATAATGCTTTACCTAATACCTAATGTCAAAATGTACATTAGTTTTAGGCACTAAAGTCATAGGTAATGTAATAAATCCTCTTGGGGAGGAACGAAATATTATCGGAAGTAAACCGGCCAGTTAATGGCTTCCTCTGGATCGAAGTAGGACCACCCCAGGGAAATCTGAAATGTAAAGTTTCCGTTTGATAAACTTATTAAATGTATGAATAAAAGTTTACGTAAGAACATAGTTGGAATATGTATAAGAATAAAAATTACAGCAAAATTATGCCAATAAAAAAATGAATGAAATGCTACCAGACAGCTTGCCCAAGAACTTGAATCTTAAATTTTATTTGGACATATTGTTCCGTAGAAATGAACAAAGATAATGTCTAGACATTTACCCCTCGTCAAGGCATATCCTCACGTCATTAGGGTAATCCCTTATTTCTGTCACAACGCCGTGACAAGTAGAACCATTATAATTTGGTTAAACTTACATAATACTATAAGCATATAGCTTATAGACAAATGTATGTGCGTAGTTAAATATTTGCTTATACAGCACATATAATTTTTAGTTGGACGATATGGTAATGTGTGTATGGAATTAATTGGACAGTATGACAACTCATTATTCTAATGCGCACATGACATCGAAAGACATCAGAAAAGAGAAAAGTTTCAGTCGATGGTCACTACAGTGGTCACAACTTATTTTTACGTTTCTTTGATTAATCCGTTAGATGATATTTATCAAATTATCAAATGTATCTACTCCAAACATCCTGCAAACGTCCAAGCAGACCTAGTTGCGCAAATATAAAAAAATATACTGCAGTACTTTGTTTTAACAATTTAAAGCACTTCAGGAACTCTACTCAGTGCTACGAAATCGTCTACGATAAGGAATAACTTTGAATATATATCATGTACCATTTGTAGTCTTGTTGGAATAGGGCCAGACTACTGGACATTGCGCTACCCGGGCCAATATCCTTTAAACTGTTTATAAATTGAGGTATAACTTCAATTTTCTTTTAGAAACTTATTTTAAATTTTAAATGGAATTGTATGTGCGGTTTCATTCTTTGTAAACTTACCCAATAGTTTAAATGGAATTGTATGTATCGTTTCATTCTTTGTTAACTTATGCCATTATGAGTACGGCGCCTTACAGTATGAGATTTGAAAGATCTTTCAATGTAGTTCAGTTATTATTGTTAAGCACTGACTGAATGTTGAATTGAAAGTGGTGATTGTATGTAAAATTACATAAAAGTATGAAAGAAATCAAATGATCCCACCAAAACTTCGTAACATTATTAATCTGAAGCTTAAGACCTTTGAACATGAACAATTAAAACTGAACATTCCGAACGATTGCATTACATTGAATTACAATTCAAAGTCCCATTTCGCTGAAGCAAGAAGTTTGGGTCCGAACGGACCTAATTTGATTTGGACCGGAAACTTGCGGTAACGTTGCTAGGGCCTAATGAGAATTCAATGGAGGTCATAAAGATGCTGAGTTCCACTTCCACGTTATAGGGCGTTTGTTTCATCAAGTATGTATCTTATAAACTGTAGCGTACCTATAGCGTGTAGGTATATGCGTGCCTATGTTCGACACACAAGTATAATATTTTATAGTACAGTGTGTCCTAAACCCGCACTTTACGCACGCTTATGCATTGCGTAAGTAGTCTATTTCGGCACGGTGCGTAAATTAATCGACTAACTTTACTCACGTATAAATAATCGGCAAAGT
>DWPV01008046.1:0-10271 GCA_018251915.1 Urbanus proteus proteus
AATATCAATCTGTGTAGGAACTGTCATATTGCACATAAGACATCCAACGAAATTAAGTTTGACGACCCGAGTCGTGTAGCGGTTACTATACCGGTCTGACGCGCAGTGAGTTCCGGGTTCGATTCCCGGCCAAACAGATATCTGAATGATGAATTTAGATTTCTGTTTTGGGCCTGGATATCTGTGTATTCGTCTTTGTGTGTCCATGACACACAGGACACAGGAGAAAATCCTACTGTGGGGCTATGAGTTTTAAATTAATTAAATTACTGGTACCTAATTATAACAGCCGGGGCGACGGTTTTAAGTATCTTTCGAAGCACGCAAATACTAAATTTTGTTACAAGACGCTAAATTTTGTAGGTGAAATTTAAAATAAAAACGAAACAGGTTTTATTTTGTATAGGCCCATTGGAGCTCATAAATATTTGTAGGTAGGTACATTTTTCCATATTACTAATGGATTGAAACACATCTTCGAATCCGGAACTGAGATGAACCAATACGGGTATTCCTTTTCTAACCTTTTTATTAACTGACAGTAGCAATGTATCTTTTAAATACCGTTTACGAATTACCTTTTATCCGTATGTTTATATATCGATAAGTAGGTATGTAGTAAGTCCATTTCTTTGGCACGCCCTACAGCCCAAACTGTTTGACGGATTTTAACATATAAGGTGACGATGGATTTGTCTCAATTGTCATAGTGACATAAGCTGTATAAGGTGTCATATGGTGCCTGAAAACTGAAATAAAACATTTTAAAGTTATATTATCGCGGAATGGATACATTATTATATGTACCTAACGGGTACTCACGATACGCGGATTTCATTTCTTAATTGCCGATATTTCGACCCAGTTGCATGGATCGTGGTCACGGCAAAACTGCGGGGGCGGGAGAACCGTTGACAGCACTAGTGGTAAATTAATCTATCTACCCTACGTTTAGTTCATTTTTTCTTTTCTGGTTTTCTGGTTCCATATTACCACGCACAACACTATCTGTACGTAATGATACAGTCCGACTGTACGTAATGTACAGTGCGAGCCTGATTTGAACCTCGGACCCCCTGAGAGGCCAAGTTTCAACCATTAGGCAATCACTGCTTATAACGTGTATCAAACTATGCAAACAACTTCGCACTTGGCTTATTTAAAGAAGACTCAAGAAGGACAAGCTTAATGCAGCAGAAAGCTTGACGCGGGATAAACATCCCAGGAAATCATCTTTCCAAATTTTTTCCCCCAGATAAATAAAATAGGTAGATTACTCACCGTATTGTATTTGAGTGAAGACAAAAAAACTGCGCTACTTTAATCTATTTATACGCACACACTTACACAAAACTAGCGTAGTTTTTGTCAGTACCTTTAGTTTATTTACGCTGTCATAATCACTTTTATAACCCGACCATTTTATGAATGGCTTCATTTTTTTCTTAGAAATGATAGATCTACCTACTTTATTTATCAGAGTTTTTTCCTGAAATGTTACGTTTTCTCACTGGTCATTACTAAAAAGTGCGTAGGACAATTTTTTTAATCTGACATAATTACTACCCAGTTGGGAGTAAGTCAATTAGGTTCTTAAGCCAAGTTTACTTGGCGACTACGAAGTTAATTAATGAAGTCTCTTAAGCCTTTAATTGTATGGCGGTTCTTATCTTAAACAAAATAAACAGGCGACCTTTGTACTCCTGTTATTTATTATTGGAAGTTAGTCTGAAAACATACGGGTTGATATTGTGTGGGATTACAGTGCGTGAAAAGAAAACACATTTTGTAACTTAAATGTACATAAAAATAAACTAGGCAAATTTATTGTGATTTATTGGTATTATTTTGGTTCATTTTCAAGATCAATATCTAACCTAAAATTTAAAAATATTTTAGCAGAGATGAAAACATATTGTTATTCGATGAGGATTTTGAAACATATTGCACTACACTTAAGATGTATAGGCACTGTCAATGAATTTGGACAAGGAAGATTGGGTGCAAAAACAGACTCGTAAAAGAGTTTCTTCTCATTGAGCTTTCTTCAGCATAATTGTTCCATAATTATATATTACTTAGATTTATGATAATAAATAAACATGGAATCAGATCAGGTAATACAACTTAATAGGCTTTCTTTATGAAAAGGAATTAAAAATAATAAAAAGCTATGACACATTATGAAATTTGCAACCACGCGCTCAGCTACAAAGAGTTATTCAAAGATTTATAAAGACGTTCCCGTACACAATTACCACCCGTACATCACTCCAACCACTTACCTTGCAGGAAACCGGCTATTGGTTATTCAAAGAGGCTGTAGAGACTAAATTAATTAATCCGTCGTATTTTACTTTCGTGTAAATTTTGATAAATTTAGTGTTATTGTTTACGGCATTGAGATTTGTGTCATAACCACGATTTGCGATTTCTAGCAATATCTAAATAACTTGTGTAAATTTATTCTAACCTTAGTACTTAGTTTCTATAAATTTAAATGTAAGGGCGCGTTCTCACTATGTCGTAACGATTAATTTACCGTTAGACGACTGTCGTCTCTAGCTGTTCCCATTAAAACGATTGTTTGTCGGCCAATTTTTTTTTATCATTTAACGACTATCGTATCTAGCTGTTCCCATTGGATCACGACGACATTCTATCGTTTCACGGCAGTCGCTTTGTCATTATGTCGTCACTGCAAAAAATGTCGTAGACGACATCAAATCATATCGTTCAAACTACACGATTATCTGTCGTTACGACGCAGTGGGAACGCGCCCTAAGTCTATGGCCAAGGGGGCCAAATCATCCCGCCCGCGTTCGCGACGCAATCTGCTGCGGTTCATCCGGTCACTACGCCAATTCAATGAAATGAGGCAGCGTAACCCCAAACCGCGCCGCGCGACCGCCGCTACCACTCATGGGGAAATCTATATTGTAAGTCAATTTTCAAATGATTTCCAACTTCGAATGATTTCCACTTTCCGTTTCGCTCCGCGGCTCATCGTCCCGCAAGTCATTTTCAGGAAGCACGTGGAACACCCCAATGGTTATCGACTGTTTGCCATTTTCGCGCCGCTTCGCGTTGGCTCATGTGAGACGTAGCATATTTCTTCATATTTCAATTTTTGATATACAAATTCTAAAGATTCATTCACATTATAACTTATTCATCAAATACTCAGTCTCTGTTCAGATTGCTACAGATAACAACAGTGTCAAACTACTGTGTTCTAGTTTGATACGTGTGATAAGTGAGACATACCTAACGCAGGCTTTCCAAATTAGTACTGAGAGATTGCAATGCACCTACGGTTGAGATAAAACTCTAGCCTTATCTGGGGTTGATTAGGGATGTTAGGGCAACAGTGGCCATTAACCAGGACTGCATGCACCAAGCTGGTAAAGTACGAATTGGTAGTATTAGACACCTCTGAGATTTTTTTAAATAACTCTCAGTCGTGCAGATTCCCGAAATTAACTAGCACCATTAAAGCAAGCGATAAGTAATTTCTAATAATCACATAACTTTGAAAAATCAGTAGTGCATACCTGGGACTCAGATAAATAAAGTAGGCAGATCTATCATTCCTAACAAAAATATGAAGCCATTTTTAAAATGGTCGGGCTATAAAAGTGATTATATGAGGGTAAATAAACAAAGGAACTGACAAGAAACCATGCTAGTTTTATGTAAGTGTGTGCGTATAAATACATGAAAGTACCGTCGTTTTTTTGGCTTCATTCAAATACAAGGCGGTAAGTAATCTACCTATTTTATTTATCTGAGTACCTATCTTATAACAAAAATACAAAGTTTTGAACGGTGCGGTTATGTAACATGGTCGGTCCAAGATATTTTCAGAAGCGGCTGTGGACTCAATCAATCTAGGTCGTTCTATTCTATCTGGAGTTGGAGAACAGTTTTCAAATTGATTCAGTTATTTTGAGATTAGCCTATATGCATACGTATGAGACTACTTTGTCTTCATCTTCTTGGAGTTTCTTTTTTTTTATATGATCGAAGTAGCAAACGAGCATGCAGTCCACCTGATGGTAAGTGGCTACCGCCCATGGACATCTGTAATAAATCTGAGATAAGATCACAGTCCTACCTGAGATCGACCACAGTTGCGTTGCTGCCCCTGAGGACTAAGTTGGAACGCTTCGAATAAGTATGTCTCCTTAACCACACCCTTCAAACCAGAACACAGCAGCGCTACCAGTGTAGCGCTGCTGTGTTCAGCAGTTCAATAGCAGTCTATTGCAAGGCAAAAATAGGTGTGACGGTGGTGCTGCCGGAGTCGAACTACAAAAGGCTCTACCACCTTCATTTATTTAATTTTTGTTTTTATACAGACACATTACTTTAGACTAAGAGGTAATTTTTAAAAATAACATCTTTATTTATTTTCATATTTTGATGTTGTACTTTCAAAACATCAAAAACAATCCATCAAAATTCCAAAACACGCCAAAGAACCCCAATTCAAAATCAATCGTTTAGCCCCTCGGGGTCAATCGCCAGCCCCCTCTCGCGGTACGCAGGCTTTGCGGGTACAAACGTGTACATTTATTGCGTTAGGCGCATCGCGTCTAGACGGCGGTGTTTACACCCACGGCGGAGGGTCCCACGTTCACACAAAGATTGTGTGTGTTGTACAATAATAAACGTGGTTATTAAAATAGAATTTTTTTCGTGTAATAAGATATGTCCGGCGATTTTCCGGCTATGCTTAACAATAACGTCTTACTATGACAGTCGATTCCAATTTACGGACGGTAACATCTACGATGTGGAAACTAATGAGTCTATTAAGCAGTTCTCATTGAGTTCCAAGGAATAGATTTCTTATAAATATACATATTATGTAAATGTAGTATAGGAAGCGTATGAAAAAAGGGGTCCAGTATTATTGTCTTAAAAGATCTATACAATAAAGCTTGAAGTTTTTGGGCAATATAAAGAACGCATAATTTATACCACAGTATTTTAACAATATTAAAAAATGAAGATTTTTACAATTCATTAAATGATCAATAAAGATTGTCTGGCATTAATTTATTACCTTCAGGTTAAAAACCCCGTCTTGCGTGTGTACTGAAGTCTCAGGGTAACTTTTATATTTTATTGCGTTGCAACAATGTCTGTGCCGGGTAGATTCAAACTTTCATGAGGGGCGATGAGTCTTACAGACAAGTACCTATTTTGTAAATAATAGGAGCACCAATCTTGACAGAAGTGGCAAATACTTGATGCTTGTCTACACGTTAGTCTACTTCTGTGCTTATAAGCATCGGTATCTAATGTAAAAAAAAAAAAACAATCATATTTATTATATCGGAAATGGGTATCTGAATGGGGAAATCAGAAATGATAACCTATAAAAACTAAATAAAAACTCCTTAAGGTAATCTGATAACATACTACAAAAGCAAAATTTAGAAACGGAAACCAAAGGTATTCAAAGTCAGAAATAGACACAAGATCTCACTTCAAAACTTGTGTATTTATCAGACGATGTAATGTAGCATGAAGAAAGCATCTCTAACTAATGGAGGCTGTGTATGTGACGAAAGCTCAGTGAATCTAAAGTACATCTATTACGTTAACGGCGCATCCATGTCGCGTCTAGAGCAATCTAGAGTCTAGACCTCTCTTAGACTGCTCTAGACGCGACGATCTAATGTACCTAACATTACATCCTTAGAGAAAGTTATATTTTATTGTAACATTGTACTATATTAATGGCATTTTTGAAAAGTAGGGATTTAGTAAAAAGATAAAGTATAGAATGGGCGCTTACTTCATGTAATTATTACAAGGTACATATATTATTTACAAATTACAATTGACCAAATGTTGTTGAAAAATATTCATCCCCGTCAAATTGGAACATCTTAGTACCACTTACTCTCGTATTATATTCTTATTAGATGGCTCTCTACAAGATTGGGTCTACCTTGAAACTTACTGAAAAAGGTTTTATTTGCAAGGTCGGGTGTTGGAATTCTTCTTATACCTATCTCAGTAATGAGATCACCATTTGATCTAAGGTACCACCCAGATCCATTGCAGATGGTCCCAGATGATAATCTTAGTCTGGGCGTTTTTGCATTAAATTTTGTATGTTCAGTACACCGATGACACAGAGAATCTTAGTGCGGCGATAAGTGTAAAAAATATTATTAACTACTTGCTTTTGCCCGCGGCATCGCACGCCTTAAATTCCATATAAACCTTCCTCTTGTACCACTACATCTATTTTAAAAAATCGCATTAAAATCCACTGCGTAGTTTTAAAAATCTAAGTATACAAAGGGACAGACAGCGGAAAGCTACTTTGTTTTAAACTATGTACCTAGTAATAGTAAAGTAGTTTATGTAAAAGTCTAAGTGTAATTTCTTTTCCTACACATGCTTACGTAAGAAATAGCAATTTTATTGAAATCACAATCCACAAGAGACCACGAAATACGAATAGGAATAGCCATCTTGGAGAATTTATAATAAAATCCCTCCCAGAACTTTTAATACGCGACATAGCATCGAATGTGTATGTACATACATAGTTATGTAGCTATTACACATTTCAATTTGGCGCTCCTGTCTCCGCCCGGGGTCAGACGGGCTCGTCTGTCGCAGTTTATCGACTGCCTGTAGCTGTTGTGCTGGTGCTTCACTTGATGTCGCGAGTGTAGCGCTATTCCTGTATTTTATTTTAGTAAATGGAAGTACCAGATGGTAGAGAAATGCATAGAGCGTATAGTTATTGTTCAGTTTCGTCTTAAAATACTTCTTTCCTGTTACTCATTTTAAAACAATGGGACATATATTATACAATATTATAAATATAAATCCTTATCAACATTGTATATCTTTCATCATTATCATTTCATTTCATGATATTCGTTTAATATGTAACGGTACTTTTCCAAGCAAAATTAAAACTGGCATATGAGTCGAAACGCGTTTTTGGCTGTCCCTTGTCATAAGTAAAGAATAAATCTACCTCATATAACCTATAGGACGATGTTGCTAACTCGCATACAAATATAGTGCCCACACATATTCACATATTAGCAAACACGTAACACCAAGTGAAGCCCCACCGTCCCGTAGACGCGGCCGTAGCCGAGGACGTGGATGTGGGCGTGTAGGTTGCCTGTGGATGTATCGTAGCATCGCGGGCCGTCTAGACATCCGCGTGTTTACATCCGCGGGCGGTAGGGGGCGCGACTGTTGATGCTAGTTGACGATTAGTCTTGTTTTATTGGACTGTATTGAGCGTTTATCTCGTGTGATTTTGTCTACCAACAATACCTATGTGGTCTTAAATGGCATGCCTCTAAAAAGACAGAGTAAATAAGCTAATCTTTCAAACTACTATTAAGCGGTGGTTGTCAACAGTGGTTCTATAGAGAAGAAGTAGTATAATCAATGCAGCCGAAGACGACCGTCGAATAAACACTACTACTACTTAACCCAAATATCTTTCAGGGAGAGGTGTACTATGTACTACTAGGGAACTAGGGAAACTAGGTCATCATAGGTGCAACTAGATATTACTCTTTAACTGAAAAAAAAAACATCGAGATGCACAAACTTCGTATTTAAAATAAACAAGTGAACAAGTTCAGGTCAAACTCGCTTACGAAGGTTTCAATTCTAAAAAAATCAACGTTTTTATTTTCGAATTTGTTATTATACCGATCACAATACAACTCTATAATAATTTCAACCGTGTAACTATTACGATTCGAGATAGAGTCCTATGACAGACGGACATACAACAGAGGCTAATAGGGTTCCGTTTACCCTTTGTTGAATCCTAAAAAGCATGGGTGTGTAACTGTGTACATGGGCGGAGCCGCGCGAAGGTTCTCTACATGAACAGCCAGACGACAGTCAGATGATCAATAGTTGCGTTTAAGTACCTCACCTCCCAGACAAACGTCTGGGCGGGTCGTCGAACCGCCGCTTCCAGAATCTTCGACAATTAATGTTTACTTTGCTATTTCTTGCGTTCGACGGACCAGACGGTGCGGGTTCGATCTTTGTTCGCACTAAATTGTTTGCGAATTTTAATTACATTCCTGTCTCTTGTCCGAGTTGGGTGCTAGGCTGCATGAAGTAAAAATGGCGAACATTAATTAATTAGATTTTTTTGTGACGGCCGCTGGATGATGTCGTGAACGTTTTAAGCAAAATTAAGGCAATTGCTACAAAGATAACCTTTTAACTTTTAATACTGGCTTGACCGTGTGTATTATTGACCACAATGGATGTATAATTCGTAGGAAGACGCTGCTAGACGTCTTCTAGACTTATTTCCATAGTCGCCTGTAATAATACGAATACAGATCGTTGTACTGTTTATGGCGAACTCCATACATTAACAAAACAATATTTTACCGATTTTTTTGCCTAGAAATTAATAGTCATTACTGCACTGACTGAGGACGACTAGTCACTTAAGTATAGCTCTGCGGAACCATTATAACAGCCTTAAGTTCTCTGTTTCGCATGAAAATCCATAATCGCAAAATAAGCTTTAGTCAAAGCTTTTATTTATTTTAAACGCTTTCTACACTCATAGCCCCATAGTAGGATCTACTGCCGTGGGTGCCATGAACACACATATACACGAATACACAAACACCCAGACCCAGAACAGAAATCTAAATTCATCATTTAGATGTCTGTCTGGCCGGGAATCGAACCCGGAACCCATTGGGCGTCTGACCGGTATGGTAACCCGTCCGCCACGCGGGTTTTATAGAAATTGATAAAAATACTTTTCTCGAGTTCCAGCCGAGAAAAACAAAATGCACCGTACAATATGTCTAACCATCACTTATGATAAAATAAGGAATATGCCCTTAAACCCAGACGGGATCCGGGGGCAGTCTGGTCGTCGAACCCGCCCTCGCCTTCCGAGTCTTCAACTTTGCCATCTATCTTACATTCACCGGCTCTGATTGAGGGAAACTTCCTGAGTTGAGTGAAGAGGAACTTTCTTTAACGATTCAATGGCATGTTTTAGGAGTCTTGGAAGTATTGTGTACGAGGTATCTAATTATCCAGAAAAGTTAGCATCTTTCCTTATTAAGGATTAAGTTAGAAAAAAGACGCTTTATTCACACATAGTCCCACAGTAGGATTAGTAAAAATATGTAAAACTAGATGATCCTCGCGGTTTCACCAGCGTTCGAAAAGTAAATCATTAAACATGTCGAGTAGTAGAGTAACAAACATCCATCCATCCTCACAAACTTTCAGCTTTATAATACTATATGTTATTCCAGACTAATGTCTATGTCTGCACCAAATTTCATCCACATCCAACCAGCCGTTCTTAAGTAGTAGAGTGACAAACATCCATCCATCCATCCATCCTCACAAACTTTCAGCTTTATAATATTAGTAAGATTTGTAAGATTTTCTTGGTTTTCCAGGCCCTATTTTTATTCTATTTCAAAATACATTCCAATTAACATTTAATTTGCACATTTGTACACGCGTCTACAATGCGCTCTAACTTAGACGTGAAAGGAATTCGTATTCAATTTATTTAGTTATTATTGTCCATAGCAAGCTAAGATTAATTAACATTAGATGGACTGCATCGTTAGCTATTATAAAATTTAAAATGTCCATTTAGTAACGTCGTCTGGGCAAGGATCTCAAGAAATTTGAAAGAAAGAACACAGAGAGAACTCGCGTACATTCTAACATTCAACTGGGGTCAGACCGTAGGGAAACTTCTGAATGGTGTTCGATTATTGAAAGCCTTTTGTAGACATCCTTGGGTGTTCCGATCCAGACATCATTATCGAAAGGTAAGGGCGCGGCTGTTCATAATGAG
This sequence comes from Urbanus proteus proteus, assembly GCA_018251915.1. NCBI lineage: Eukaryota > Metazoa > Arthropoda > Insecta > Lepidoptera > Hesperiidae > Urbanus > Urbanus proteus. Next base: position 9,873 of record DWPV01008046.1, read on the forward strand.
ATAAGTAGAATTCAATAGAAATATTTTCCGATACGAATAATACATCCTTTGTGAAAAATACAGTGTAGGGTAAAATGTTATTGGATTATTTGATGTCTCGAAATTTGTTTCCGATGTCTAAAACTTGTTTTGTGACAAAAAATCTGTTATGTGCTTTCTGAAATTTACTTAAAACTAGTACAGTAGTACTTAATACAATAGAAATCAGATAGAATTACATATAGAATTCAGTTAAGTCAAAATACTAAGACTACATACAAAATACTAAGAGTACAACAACAACAAAACGAACAAAAAATCTAAATACCTATCCATTAAAATTTCGAAATGAAATTTCGAAAACGAACAATTTTTTTTAATTCAATTAACAAACTAGCCTCAATGCATCTAATGGTGAGT
>DWPV01008047.1:0-10270 GCA_018251915.1 Urbanus proteus proteus
GGGTTGATTACAGATGTCTATTGACGGCAGTGGCCTTTACCATCAAGTGGACTGCAACCTCATTTGCTATTGCAATCATATAAAAAACAGCATCAGACAAGACGCTTGTCGCTACTTCAATATAATGTTTGCAGTCAATAAAATAGATAAAACGAATTCGGTGAAGAATATCCTAGCGCATGGAACTGTTCTCAAAATAAGTCCAAGTATGTATGAAGTCGTTAGCTAAGTGACCTTTAAAGTGTCTAGAAACTATCTCAAGCATGTAGGTGTTATTTAGCTCACGTATTTACTATATATAATATCAAATGATACTTTTAAAAAAAAATTACGTGAAAAATAATACATGCGTGGGATACGAATTACAGCCTTCGAGCGAAGGAATCCGAATTCAAAGTTAATAAGCAGTAATTGCTTTGTACAATTAAAAATATCTTTAAATATTTCTCATATCGGATTTTATTGTTATTTGCATTATACTCAATATATTCTAGAGGTGGTAGAACCCTTGTGGTTCGACTCCGACGGCACCACCACACCTATTTCTGCCTCATGGCAGAACATGGTCAGCACTGTGTTCTGGTTTGAAGACTGTGGTAAGCCAACTTAGTTCTCAGGGGTAGCAACGCATCTGTAGTTGACCCCAGGTAGGACTGTGATCGTGATTGGGGTTGATTACAAATGTTCATTGGCGGCAGTGGCTACTTACCATCAGGTGGGTTGCTTGCTCGTTTGTTATTTCAATTATATAAATTAAAACCCACCTTTTTATTTATTTTCAGTCCATGAAGTTACTTAGCTGGCTTACTGATAAGTCCTACGCTTTTTATGGGTGGTGCGATGATTCAAGGTTGAGCAGCAAAATAGATCGGAGAAAAAAAGATTGTTACAAAATAAAATTCATGTAACATGAATCTATACTAATGTGGGTCGACGAAAAATAACGTCTTCTTTTTGTCCTTAACTAGTACTATTTTTAATGCTTTTGTAAGAAATAATTTTTTGAACGATAACAACTTTAGTTGCAAATATGAGTTCTTGAGGTGTTTCATTTAGTACAAATACTGATAATAATAGCTTGACACCAACTTCGCCTTGCCTTGTCAAAATATTTTATGGATCTGACCTCAATCGATCAAGTATTTCAGGCGCTGCTACAGACAATAGAGACCATTATAATATTTAAAGGTGAATATTAAATGAAAACTGTTCGTTATAATTATTTGCTTGAGTGCTTGGTAAAATAACATAGGAACGTTATTAAGGAATCTATATTTGAGAGAGCTTCTTAGTTACTCTGCGGTTTCTATCGCGTTTTGATTCTGTTTTATGTCTATCTATACAAATAAATAAAATTGAAGTGTCTGCTTGTGATTTCAAAATAACATTTTTTTACTTAATGCGTATGAAAGTATACATGATACTTATAACGGAAATTTAATTAAAAATCTTTGTGTCTGTTTGGCTGAGGTAATCTTCTAAACTCGACTGGAACTACTGGAAGATAGCTGAAGGTCTAAGGCCTTACATAGGCTACTTTTATTTTGGAAAAAAGCATTAGCGCGCACGTCACGTGCATGCGGCCGGCGTCGCCGGAGAACGGGGTGTTACCTATGTTTAGATATGTGTTCTTTTTACTTTTTAACGCGCGTGACACCGCAGGGATTAGCTGGTTAAGAATAATGTTGTAGGTAATTACTTGGCAAGGAATTAGTAGAAATGTCTTCAAATTCTATATCATTAGTACGTAGTGGCACGTAGTATAAAACAAAGCCGCTTTCCGGCGTCTGTTCCTAGGCTTAGGTCTCTAAATCTACGCAACGGATTTTAATATGGTTTTTAAATAGATAGAGTGATTCAAGACGAAGCTAGTAATACATAACGCATAAGTTAAAAAAAAAAAACAACCTTATTAGGGGAGTATAGTTGTAGACTACACAGAGCTAATGATGAAGGTTTGGTACATACAACCTTTATAAACACAATCTCCAAATAGATTGAAATTTGAAATGAAATGAAGATTTAAATATTCTGAAATAAGACCTTACGTTCGTAACATCGGTATAAACATAAAAAACGGTGCAACTTGATGTTTATACGTTGGTTGGTGTCAACGCCCGGAGATCCGTCACATTGACATTGAGTCCACTTGTTGAGCGCCGACCGGCAGTGTAACCTAAATAAGACGACCTCCACACAATTCTTAGTCTTTCAACTTTCTTATTCAGTAACTTGAGCCACGGTGATTCAGTGGAATTCTGAGCATTCTTAATCAGGTTTTTGTTCTGCTGCTAAGCGGGAGTTTTTTCAAAAACCTTTTTATTGTATACATGTAAAGAAGCATGCAGTCCATCACGTGGCTACTGCTGCCCACGGATATCTATAAATAATTTTCCCGAGGTTTAAGGTCACTTGAGGTCGACTACAAATTCGTTGCTATCTGAGTTATCCGTGGGCGACGCCGGGTTACGTGGAATGTTACAATTCCATATTAAAACCCCCCGGTAGCCGTCTTCAGCGTTGCAAAGAGGACTCCGGGATCGCTTCAGAACGTAATCGGAGTCCTCTGAGCGTATTGCTCCGTCGTGCTTCACTTAGATGAGCACTTCGACTTACTACTCATATCGCCGTCCTTCCCGAGAGCGGGGCACTCCGAGCTCCTATTCTTACCACCGGCAACGCCGAAAGCATCCTTTTAGCCGCCTTTTAGGTAAGAGATACCGTAACCCTGTTCTGGTCCCGGCACTGCACGGACAGTGACGGTAGGATTAATCCGCGCAAATTATACTACTTAAAAACATATAATACATATCTATTTATCTATATAATACAACAATAGCATACTTCAAATAATAAATTCAATTCCCCTTCAAACTGTACCGCAAGGTTGGATGTTTACCTATCTTGATAGGATGTTAGCTTAATTAATACTTCAAACACCGTTCGGATAGCGATCCGGACAAGTAAATTAAAATCAATCTGTTTGTAAGCTTAAAATTAATAATTGATATTTAAATTGTATTGAACCATGTTGCAAAGCTTACAATTGGTGTTTAATATATTGAACCACTTTTCTTTTAATGCTAAGTGATCACTGTTGATCATAACCCTTAAAATTTTAGATATGTCTATTATCGCATAAGTCTTAACGCATCTGTAGTTGATCGCAGGTAGGATGATAATCCTGCCTGCGATCGACCACAGATGCGTTGCTACCCTTGAGATTGAAGTTGCTATGCCTCGCATAAGTATCTCTTTTACCACAGCCTTAAAACTGGAACACAGTAGCGCTGCTATTGTAATAGCATCTGTAGTTGATCGTAGGTAGGATTATAATCCTACCTGCGATCAACCAAAGATGCGTTGCTACCCTTAAGACTGAAGTTGCAATGCCTCGAATAAGTATCTCTTTTCCCACACCCTTCAAACTTGAATACAGTAGCGCTGCTATTATTAAACACAAAATATGTAGTAGATTCGAGCAGTAAAAGATTCCAAGACTTCTGTTTCTACGTATATTTTATTTGTATTGACATACTTATTTCCATTCCAATATTTATAAATACATCCAATATTTTATAAATACCAACGATTTAAAAAGCTCGGAACAATTTACTGTAGCGTATACAAAAATAACCCGAGCATTTCTACTCTATAATTAAATTTTAATTTGGTTCTCATCGGTATCGTTTGTTGCTTGTTGTTCATCTTAAATAGATTATAATTATCTTCAACCAATTACAATATATGTGCTTATTGGTATTTTCGTTGTTTACGCCAGCTTTTACTAATGCTACTTAGGATATTGATAGAATAAGTAGACAGATTTTTGATTACAGATAATTGAAATCTTGTAAAGGCTAACATCCGTAATCCTAAATATTATAAATGGGAATGTCCATATGTTTATTAGTAATGCCTTTACGCTTTAAATCGATTATGAAATATAGTTCTGGATTAAGGATTAGCTTAAGGGTCCAGAAAAGGACATAGAGTACCTTTCATCCCGAAAAAAGATTCCGAGGGATAGAAAAGTAATTTTTAAACATATAATGTACCTTACTTTCATACCCACGGACTCTTGATGTGACTTAAGGCATTACATTATGTCTTGTACTTTATATTGTACCTGAAGCATACAATCCTAACTACTTTATTATTACTGTAATAAGCGAATGTATGTCGACGCTAAAAAGCGTAATTGCTGTAACTCATAAATATGCAACTTGTTATAATGTCGATATATACATTTTAGCGCGAGCAAAACCTCGTGTAAAAACTAGAAATTTATGAAGTTGTTAAAATTGCCTTCTTCATCTTTGATATTAACAAACTAACATTGAAAAAAATCAAATACCACACCAAAATGTCAAAGCCAAAAGAGATATGATACGCCCAGTGTTGTAATAAGATGATTTGAATCCCCGACGCAAACCCGAAGTACCATTAAACTATTACCCCTTAATGTATCTAAGATCAACAAGTAAGCGCCAATAACTATTGCACTCACAACTAAATGAACTATCTGGTACGATATATTATCCAAAGTTGTAATTGTTGGATGGTGAAACTTACTGCCTCTGAGGAATGTATAGTGCATAACTATTCTAACTTTATAACGACGACATTGACAAAGTTTGCATGAACTCATATATTTCAACTATTATCAGCTGTTGACTTCAAGGATCAATTGTTTCGGAGAGAGTTTCAATGGATTAAAGAGAAAAGGTCTAAATGGTAATCTCGTGTAGTGTATCTCTTCGTCGATAACGGTCGTCTAAAGGTGGTAAGGATCTTTGTGGTTCGACTCCAGCGGTATAACCGCTACACCTATTTCTGCCTTATAACAGCAGTGTTAAGCACTGCTGCGTTCTGGTCTGGAGTGTGGTAAGGGAGACATACTTATCCAAGGCGTTCCAACTCAGTCCTCAGGGGTAGCCATACAGTGTATAGGTACCAAAATCCTGAATTAAAAATCAGGACTGGCGAAAATTGTACAATTTACCAATATGCAACATATGAAAACTAGTCCGTTTAGCAAAATAGAGTAAAATATAAGACGAAGAAAAAGATTATCTTGAAGGTAGTAAGAGCTTATGAAGAAGAAGCTTAAAAATAAAACCAATTAGTGCTATAGTTGCTAATCTTCTTCAAAAGCAGTGTTTTGCAGCGGAAGGTTATTCGCTAATTGGTAGAATAGATTAAGAATTAATACAAGCGGAATTGGCCTATTTATCGAGAAGGCTAGTAAAGATGTAAGACGAGGGGAAATATCGCAGAGAAATTTTATGAATAAAATACTTTATATAAACATTATATCTATTAAAAGGATGGTAATAAGTGATGTTATTAAGTATTCTTTTGTTTCAAAGGAAATTACAAAGTTCATTTCGAAACAAATAAATAAAGAAATAAATAGAACAAGAAGTGTTAGTAGAATTTGTTGGCACTGATATAAATCACACTTTCTACAATCTACACTCATAGCCCCAAACTAGGATTGTCCTGTGTCGTGGGTCCCATGGACATACAAAGAAGACGACACATACACACAGACCCAGAACAGAAATCTAAATCATCATTTAGATATCTATCGAATATCGGGGAACATCGGGAATCGAACCCAGGATCTACTGCGTGACTGGCATGGTGACCGCTTCGCTATGCGGATCTTCAGAAATCAGAAGGCTACAAGCCTCTGTAACGTCTCCCTGGAGGATTAAGAGTTAATAGTGCTCATGGCGAGCAGTAAGGATCTTAAAATAACGTGCATCGCATTTATTACTTCCTACAAGAGAATTATTGCTGGCCAAATAATATTTCTGTCCCACATCCCATAATACAATGATTTGTATTTTACCCACGCTAGCATTGTGCCCTTTACTTATTTGTTTTCCTTCCACTATATTTCTGTCTAAGAAAATAATATTTTCGGTCACGTACGTAGGCTTGCGTAGTGTAGTTACCCTCTTACTTATTACTAAATTATTGTCTTACAAGAAATAATCATGGTGGATACATAAGTAAAATGAAAATGGTGAAGTGTAATTAACGTAAAGTAGGTAATTGGGAAGTGAGGATTCAACATCGGGCTATTTAAATATTTTCAGCCATAAAAATTACTATTGCGGCTTATTACCATTATACATTAAGTCACCATTATAGTGTTTAACTAATTTAACATATTATGGTTAATTATAGATAAGTTATTGAGACTATGCCTGTTTCCATGATTATAAAAAAGTTGCTAATTCTGAATTGATTGTCTGTAATGTACATTTACGGACGATTGTTTTACATGATAGCGTCATAGGAAAACTGATCAAAAATTATATACTTTGGAAAAGAGATAGATGCGTCATAAGCCGAACGCTTAGACCGATCGTGCCTCTCTATCGCTTATTCCATGCTCTCGCTTGCACGCTTGGCTCAGGCGGAACGTGACAATGAATCATGCTTTTTCGTGCCGACGTTCTTCGATTTATTAGACGTTATCACGTCAATAAACATTTGACTTCATCGTCAACCTATTATTGTCCCACTGCTGTGCACGAGACTCCACACTATGAGAGAGATTTAGACCTTAGTCCACCGCTGATCAAGTGCGAATTGGTAGACTTCACACACCTTAAAGAACTTTTTAAACTCTCAGGTTTCCTCATGATATTTTCCTTCATCGTTATAGCAAGTGATAATTAATCTCTAATACGCACAGAAATCAGATGTGCGTGCCTGGTATTCGAACCTCGAACCTCCCGACTGAGAGGTCAAGTTTCAACCATTAGGCTATCACTGCTTTGACTTCTTACTGGTGTATATCTAGGAAGATTACGCTGGGATGATCGATGAAGGCCCGGGTTACTGGCCTACCGCTTGCCTTCGCCTGACAAATCGTTAGCGATTATCTCGGCGCGTAGGAGCTATTAGAGCTTCATCTGTTAGATGTTAAGATGTTCAGTTTAATAGCTCAGAGCACTGTGTTTTTAAAACTAATAACCGATAAAGCTTGAAGCAACTTAGGTGTAATGCGTATCAGAGTTTTCCAATGAAAATTGTAGATGTTAAGTAAAATCAATGTTAATTTAATTATAGCCCAATTTATTTATCCACAATAATACGCCGGCGACGTTATAATATTTCAATTGTAAAATAATTACAATTAAAAAGGCATGGAAAATGTAATTTCACTTCACACAATAAATTAATTTGGATATTAGGCCTATAATTCAAATAATATTATTCAATATGCGTGGCTTAAACATCGCTTCGAAGTGCCAATCTTCCTCTTCCTCTTTGAAATCAGCAAAAAATTATTTACTCAACACATATTAACAGGTCTTAGAAGAAAACAAAAGACATCGCGAATTATTTAAATTAGTGGAGCAAGGCCTTCAAGACAATTGTAGTTATAATTGCTTTTTCGAAAATAGAAAAAATATATTAATGTCGGTAGATTTTTCTGTAGTTTCTCTTCGTAATTAAAACCCTGGGGTGAGGGACGAATAAAGGTTTTAATTAAGTAAGGGCAGGGAGGGGACTATTTGAAAGAATGATCAAGTTTGTTACTTTGGGAACCCGTTAGCCCAAAAAGTTGAGGCCGTTCCAATTATCTCTTTTGGAAGCTGTTTTTTGCCGATAAACGAATCAAAGTTTACTAAGATAGCGGATTGTAACGCACTTTGCTTCGTTGTTACTTTTCTTACTTCTGTTATTTATGAACACTTTTGTTATCTATACAAATAAATAAAGTTCAAGTGCCTGTTTGTGATTTTAAAATAACATTTTTTTACTCAATGCTTATGAAAGTATATACGATATCTATAACGATTCTAAATATTTACACGTATCTGTATTCCATGTGTTACATGTGTTACATGTACGCAAGATCTTTAGTCATACCCTCAACATATATGTATGTATGTTACTTCAGCGCCCGTTAAAATACATTCAGATATCTATTCCTAAACGCGCAAAAATAGTGTAACCCAAAAAAATAAGTACTTATGAAACCACCCGTTGTATTCACTTACCTCCGAGATTGGTTAAGACTCCTGCCGGGCTGAAATAGGATTTTTTCATGACAAAAATAGCCGAATATGATTTTTGGATATTCCGACAAAATAATTCTAGAGGCGAAAGAATCTTGTAAACGGGCTGGGAATATTCCCAAGTGGAATCGTTCACCCCGTATGTCGTTTATGGTAATTCTGAACTAGTGAATGAATACAGATATTTTGACAATTTTGCGTCTTGATTCCATTGAAGTAGTACGAATTTATTTGATACTAGCTGATACAGGCGATTAAAAAGTAAAAAGAAATCCAAATTTAAACATAACTGAAATCCCGCACTCCCGCGAGGGGGCCCGCATGGCGTGGACCGCACGCTAATGCTTTTCTTCAAAAACTAAAGTAGCTACGTTACGCCTTTGACCTTCAGCATTGTCAAGTGTCATTTTTATAAGTTATACGTTATTCGTTTCACTACATCAAGTCCAAACGCGTTTCCCTTGTTTTCTCACTAAGTTAAAATTGTTGCGTAGAACACTATGGTTCACCTTACCCAATGATTATACAATCAAAACGGGATCGATATGGATTTTTTTATAGTTAAGCAACTATCTACATATGTAGTTGATCGAATGTGACTCTACATACGTTTGCTTTTTAATTTTTTGTTTGTTTAATTGACCAATAACTAAGCAGTTGACTTAAAGTTATAATATGCGTTAGGCCTTATATTGTTTACATTCCGCATGCCAATGGTAATGTAATAACGTAACAATGTAAACGTGTATAAGTTCAGTGGATATTGCAGTGCAGATGCCTGCAAAATAATCGGATTTGGAAATTGTGCACGCAGTTCGCTGATTTTTAACGGTTACACGAGGGCCATGAAATATACGCTTCAAGCGTCTTGGGCCTGTCATACACGGACCGCTCGAGTAGTTACCCCGTTATCAACATACACGAACGGCTCGTGCAGTCAGAGTCGGCTTGAAGCTACCATTGATACCGGCTCGAGCATTTAGCTTAACTGTTCCATAAAGTAAGCAATTCCAATTTTTCCAATCTTATCTTCTTTTTCTTCTTCTTATCTTAACTTATATTTATCAAATTCCAATTTTAATTCAAATCAGTACGCGACATGGAATAATGAGCACGGCGGAGATAACTACGCGAGAGCAGACGACAACCCTAGCAGTCAGTGTATGCCTTGCGACTGCTTGACCGTACCAACCACTCGAAGCAGTTGCAACTGCTCGAGCGGTTCGTGAATTTATATACCTAGAAGTCTCAAGTTCACTATGCAGTCGCAGCTTGAAGTTGATATTGGCTGCTTCAAGCTGCCCGTGTATGGCCAGCCTTACGTTTGGTGTCACAAGTATCAGCGTTAAGCGTTAAAATTCCTATCAAATGTTATACAAAGGAAATTTTCCCTACAAATTGTAGTGAAATACTCGGAATTAATTCAAGGTTCACGCGCTCAAGCGGCAAGCTAATGTTTAGTGACTTTAGGGTCAGGGTTTCTGGAAGTAAATAATAATAGTAATAAAGCTTCTAATTGAGAGCTAAGATTTTTATATCATTATTATAGTTGAATGAAAGTTACAGGTTTCCTTACGATACTGAGAATCCTCTAAAAATTCTCAAAGGTATGTGAAGCTCTTATTATAAAGGCTTCTAATAAAAATTGAGATTTTAATAGTATTATTATAGTCGAAGAAACATGTTTTCCCTATGATGCCTATGTGTAAAACTCTTCCACACTTACCAGTGAACTATGTTGAGCCTCTCTCGTGTTCAGAGGACATCTGCCCAGCGGTGAGACTCTAATGAGTAGTGGATACTTCACGTTATATAATAATATTTCTTATTTTCGCTTTTATAATGGACAGTATGGAAACTAATGTGTCATTTAAGTACTTAAGTACAAAAGCGTGGCAAGTTTAGCGAAACCATTAGTGCAAGCGCTGCTGCTTTGTTTGCAAAATAAATGTGGTCTCTACAAACACACGGATTAGTGATCAAGGTTTACTAGTTAATTACTTGCGGACACCGTTGAAAAGAAATAAAATATACTCTTTGTTTATTTATGGTGTTTTAGACATCTGTTTGTGGTTTATGTTAGTAGTGTTAAGCTGTTTCATGTACTTTTTTATTTTAGGCATTAACAAACATAATGAGGGGTCGTATAGTGATAGGCTTGTAATTGCATTCGATCTCAGAACGAACTCCTACTTAAGGTTTAATGGTACTTAGAGGGAAAA
>DWPV01008048.1:0-10268 GCA_018251915.1 Urbanus proteus proteus
ATCTCCTAAACGGCTGGACCGATTTTGACGGGACTTTCACTGGAAGATAGCTGATGGTCTAAGGCGTAACATAGGCTTACTTTATTTTTTGAAAAATTCAGTAGCAAGTATTCCTTTGTATTCCTTTGTGTTCCTATGTATTCCTTTTTACTTTTTAAACGCGGGTGAAATCGCGGGGTTCAGCTAGTTTCTAATAAACAGCAATATCGGCTTAGTCGTCTTTGATATCAGTGTGTAGTACATACAATTTATTTATTTATTTGTCCATTCAATATAGTTTAACTTCAAATAAGTAGATATGTCATTTCTGAAGGGACCATTATATAACTTTCCGATACCGAACTTCAAATCAGACATTTGAAATAGATTTTTTTTTTAAACACCTCGCTTTTTCGAATACACAGATTTTGTACATTGAATTTTCGAAGAACACTTATATTTTACGATAGAATATTAAGCAACATTTGTTTTGCATTGATTCCTTACCATTAAAATAATTGGGTATCTCCCGGGCACGGAGCGTGCCCGGGGACATCTCCGGCGGCCGCCAGGCGCCCTTCAAACTAGGACAAATCCGGGAAAACCCGGACAGATGTCATCCCTAGCTGTACCTTCTGATGAAACAGTATAGGTATCTTGTAAATTCTAATCTCATTTATTCAAAAATGATTCACAAATATTTTTGAACGTTTACAATTTGCCACTGTTAGAGAAGGTGTTTCGCTATCAAGAAAGGCAAGAAACTTTATAAGTACGTGTAGATATTTTACATTTCTTAAAAGAAAATATAAAATACATGTTAATAAGGGATTTTAAAAATAATTGTATATGGTGGAGCACCATACGTCACACCAAGCATATTCATCATTTGAATAGGCGTTTCCATCGTAAAGTTAAGTTAAATTTAATTTTATATTTCATTTATAGTAGATCAATCATAGATGTACATATAATCCTACTGACATAAATCTATGAGATCAATAACGTCTTGTAATTTTATAAGAGAAATAAACAAGTTCCCATAAAAGATTTACACGCCTTCCTCAACCTTAATTGAGATGTCTTTAGAAATCTTCTTATCTCTTTGGCAAACTTCCTATATTGCAAACTTGACTTTCCTACTCCCAAATATCCAATATTATGAAAATAACAAGAATATGTATGTAAGTATTGTTGGTAACGTTCGTAGCAGGCAGTCCGCGCCTCTGCGGTAGCCGTCCAATTTACCTTTGAGCTTTGCAAAGGCCAGCTATAGAAACCAATGCTACAAAGTTTGTAACAAGGCTATGAGTTTGCACATTTTGAAATTATTAGAGCGTATTGTACCTTAACTGGATTAAACTTGCAGTAACAAACATTAAGTGTAGTGGAGTATGCTTTTGGTACTTTTATAACAGAAATATGTATAATATTTGTCAAGTGGTTCACTTAGAAATACTCGTATATAAAATTACATTTATAAATTCTAAAATTTGTAAAATTATTGCGTGACGTATTCTTTATGAGGTCGTGGAATGTGACACGACGTGCTTGATTTCAATACCTCTAAGAACCTGAAAGGATTCTCAGTAGAATCGTAAATAATGTTTTTGGGAATCTCAGATGAGTAAAGTAGATAGATAGATAAATCTATCATTCGCAACAAGAAAGTGAAGCTACTTTTTAAAATGGTCGGATTATAAAAGTGATTATGTGAGCGTAAATGAATTAAAGATACTGGTAAAAAAACTACGCTAGTTTTGTGCAAGAGTGTGCGTGACTGCATGTAAATACATGAAAGTAGCATAGTTTTGTGGCTTCACTCACATACAAGGCGGTAACTAATCTACCTATTTTATTTATCTGAGTTGGGAATATAATAATTTCTTCCTAATATTATGAAATGCTGTACCTATTCCGTTCATCATAATGAGCGCTGATGAACAAAGATACTATATTCTCATTCACAATGTCGAATCAAAATCAGTATGATACGTGCATCATAAATATTTGCTTTTCTATCATACCTACTCGTGTGTATAGTGAGTTGGCCATAGCAAGCCTTGCATGAAATTGCTTTCGAGGTTTCAAATCGTATCCGTGCCGTATTATACTCATAAATGATTAATATACGAGTAACCTTGACCCAATTTAATGACGTCAGGCTCAAAAGAGTACATTTAAATTCGAGCAAGAAGGGAAAATTTGTGATTGTTGACATTTAATTTAATTTTAGAAGGTAACGATAAAGTGACGAAAATTTATCGTTTCAGGCTTATTTTACCGCAGAATTGATACATTATCACGATATTTCGACCGTCGGTCACGGTGAAACTACTAGGTATCCATGCAACTGGAACGATATGCAACTTATGACGAAAATTTTGCCGTTTATAAACAACGGCAAAGGTGGGTATTTGAAGTCATTCAGGGCTGTATGATGCCGACATGTCCTTGAAAATAAGATAAATTAGCAAGTGAGTAATGAGTACTCAAACTCTTTTAAGGTGGAAAAGGTCTTTGTCACCATTATAATACGTACTCATGTCGTAAGATAAGGTATTGATGGTTACAAGGGTTTCAAGTTCAAGCAAAGGCGTATGTCTGATCTGCTTAGTGACCTTGATCGTGATCCATGGGCAGCAGTAACCACTTACTATCATTTGAAGAGTATGCTCCTCTGCTTCTTCAATATTAGAAGAAAAAAAACAATTAAACCACAAAACGTACCAACATTATTTAAAAAAATACTAATACTTTTGTGCGAGCATTATGCTTTGTAATAACAGACAATAAAACAAAATGGGGATATAATTTTACGGGCCGGATGTTCGGCGTTTTCCCTAAAGTCAGAAACAGTGATTTACAGTAATTACCAGGGGCCTATCACATAAACATTATACGGATACAAATAAAGAATAAAGCTCTATATTGCTTCATACATTTATAATTAACTAGCTAAACATTATTATATTTTTCTGTTTATTTAATATATCTCTGTTTTTAATATAGGAGTAAACGAACATTAAATTCACCTATTGGTAACAGAGTATTACCTGAAGTTAGCTACAGAGGCATGACCCGGAGAACTAAGAATCCGTTGGATAAGAATGTCTCTCTTACCACACTCTTCATACCATTACACTACATTCCTCAACACTGCTATCATTAGGCAGAAATAAACGTGGCGGTGTTGCCGCCAGAGTCGAACCACAAAGGTTCCACCACTTTTAAACGGAGAAATAATTAAATACTTGAATTATTTATTTACGTCAATAATAAATTCATAACTATTTACTTATTATGAAAACTATCTACTTATTATTTCAACTACAATATATCCTGATGAGCAGTACATTAAACTTGTTTTTCCATCAAAACTATAGTAAGGCACTATACATACCAATACTTTCCATAGTTAGTTACTCGCTGAAGTAGCGATTAACATAAATTCCAAATGAAGGAGAACGCTCTTTGGACGTTGTACAAGTGTTTAAATACAGATAAACAAACGTCTTTTGAGATTAAACAACGCGGAACCGCGTTTAGCATTGTTCACAGTGACGGAATCCTTTGTTGGTTTACTTTCAGTTAAATATTTAAAACCCCAAGTAGTGCAGATAAGCACTAAAAGAATAATGACGCCTCAAGGATTTTATTTATAAAATCTTAAGCATCAAAAGAGAATATTATGCATTTTTTGTGTTTAACAATTATAAAACCAATCATCATAATCAGTGAAGGACAAAACGAGACGAAAATATAAAATAAACATTTGGGATTTTGGCCACTGGAGATAAATAAAAATATATTTCCAGCATCAAAACTGAATTTATCGGACAATATAATCTTAAGATACTTTCATATTATATCACATTCAAGGAACTTATATACCTACGAAAGGTTGAAGTTCCTTGATCACATTATACATACGACTAAGTCACAGTTTAGATTAAGAAAAATATAATGTTTTTCAGTAACCAGCTTTACCATAACCGACCTACTCTTAATATTATATACCATGAAGGATTGGATTTTTGCTGTATTCCAACATGAACTTTAACCGTAACACAATTATATAACAAAATTATTACCGAATAGTTACCGAACAGTTGGCACCGGGTATTAAAGTAGTTATAAAGTCGTAAATTTAACTAGCGCACGTCGTGTTGCGGCCATGTCACTCCATTAGGTGCTTGTTTACGCTAGTTTCAGAAACAGAATAATAGAAGCAACTTGTAGATTGTAATCCCATAAATTAACATGTATTAAGTTATAAATCAGACTAATTTGAGGTGGTAGAACTTTTGCGGTTTGTGATGGTACCGGTACCTCGCGTCTATTTTAGTCTACCAAATCTAGTCTGTTCAAGTTTGAAATGTATAGTAATGTTTACTAACATTCGCAGGGCGATATCTTGAAACCTGCCTGCGAAAGATACTGTTACAGTTCTTTTAATATAGAATAGACTTTTAATTAAAGATTCTACCTTATAACAACAGTGTGAAAAGCGGCTATAGGTATTCCGGTTTGAAGGGTGTGGTAAAGGACACAAAATCATCCCAGATGTTACAACTTGGGTTTAGGGGCAACAAAAGTTATACGAACAACCCCACGTAAAGCCGTAGTATTTGTTATCTGGGATTCACAAGAAAAAACCTTCTACAGTCATAGCCGCACACTATATATCTCCTTCAGATTTTCTCCTGTATCGTGACATAAACACCCAGACCCAGAACAGAAATCTAAATTCATTATTCATATATCTGTCTGGTCAGGGATCGGTATGGTGTCCACGTCGCCACGCGGGTTGTCAATATTTTTTTCATAAGTGGTATTGGCCATTCACCTACTAATTGTTTGCTACTACAATATAAACAAATATTCGTCCTAATATATTACATTGTTAATATTTTACATTATATTGTCCTAATATAAAACTAAAACTATGTTATATCTTACTAGATATAACATAGTTTTAGTTATATCTAGTAAGTAGTAAAACTAAAACTATGTTATATCTTACTAGATATAACATAGTTTTAGTTTTAGACATGCATATGTTCATGTATGTATATTCAGTTATGCACATATGCGGTCGTGCTGTAAAACTGGCGTACGATGCTGCGGTCTGGTCGGTTCAAGCGAAGCGATGTTGGTGGCTGTTAACGGTTTTCTAGAACATAAACCATTTGATAAAACACCTAACTTGGTGAAATTAAATGTAATAAGATAGCCTTTTGACTTAATTAAATCGAGAAGTAACTTTGTATTTTAATAAAAAATTTATTAATAATTTTAAGAAACGCCGCATAATAAATGTGTATAAAATGCTTGGCCAAATAAATTTCTGAACTAATAATATAATCACTATCGCACTAAATAAAAATTCTAACAAAAATAAAAAGCAAATAAATTCGTAATCAAGAAGTACGCTCAAATCCGTTATCTTAAAGACTCTTCCAGCCGTCGGTATCGCCACAGTATTTTTACTATGGTATCGCTTAGTTAAGTACCTTTTGTTTACGCAAATTCCTTCTATGCCGTCGTTGCAATGTAATTTTTGAGCTTGTTATTTGTTTTGTTAATTGTAGTCTACCCTCACGCACATGACTTATAAATGATTTTAAATTCTCATATAAATGAATTGTAATGATTTTTTCTGAAAATAATTGATCTTTTACCATATTAATATTAGTAATAGTACTAGTAGGAGCACTGTTTGTTAGTATACTACAACTAGTAACGTTAGTAGTAGTACAAATACTTAGTTTTATTTAGCGGTGCAGTCGGTAAAATATAAATGATATACAAAATATCAGTTCAATCGGTTGGGGTTAACTCGTTTAAATTAATTTATAAGATTAACCCTCACGTACAAATAAGGCAAGTTAAATAAAACTAGTAAAAAGAATATGAAAGCGGTATAAATATAAACATCTTCTACAATAACATAATTCGAAAATGATTTAAAGCGGAATAAGTCATACAATATGCGGTCATGCAATAACCTCGTTAGCAACATTATGCGGTCATTTGATTGCCTGCAAGATGGTTTTGCTAATTGTGATAGAGCATGGACTGCTATTTCATTAAAAGTTTTTCATTTCACATACAATACTTATTAAATTAAAACTGTCTTCAGAATTTGTCAGATATGTAGATAACAGTAGTATAACAATCTGCAGAGATGTGTTAATAAGGAAAACGAGATAAATATATTTGTTACTTGAAATACAATTAATTGAAAATTATGGAGCAGAAAACTCTCGAAATTTCAATGGTGATCAAAAATGAGTACCAATATTGTGTTGTGACGCATAGACATATTAATAGACTTTATTAGTCCAATAAATAAAACTGAATGTTATGTAGCAATCAAATAAAAAAATATGCGTGGTTTGACGTAACTCCAGCTACACTTTAAATAAGTTAATTATAAGAACCATTTGTAACAATGTACATTGTACAACTTCTTTAAAAAATGCAATCATGCACATGTACCTAGTTCCCGCCGCATCTTCTCTTCTCACTTCAAAAACAGTTCTATAAGAATCAGTTCTGAATAAATGAAATTTGAATTTAAAAACACACATATTTAGCCCATCCAGACACACCTTAGTTCCGTGGAATCCCTGGTTAT
The DNA here is from genome assembly GCA_018251915.1 of Urbanus proteus proteus. Lineage (NCBI taxonomy): Eukaryota > Metazoa > Arthropoda > Insecta > Lepidoptera > Hesperiidae > Urbanus > Urbanus proteus. The sequence goes on from DWPV01008048.1 coordinate 6,623, forward strand.
ACGATTAAGCTGTACAACGTGATGCGGTTATGTCGCTCCATACACCGGCTGCGGCGAACATCTTGTTATGTGCATACATCTTAATAACGATGCATCAAGTAGCGTTTTATTTTTAGTAATTTTACCACGTTTAATAACCCTGCGTCATATCGGGATGAGTTTTCATAATAAAAACTTATTTTAACGATAATTACTTATTAACACGATAGACCTGTAAGGAGTAAAATGAATTTTCATTAATACATAGATTCCTTACAACCTTGTCAAATTTAGTAAAAACAGTGCCACTTGTATGCTACGAAGTAGAAATAAGTGCTGTATCATTGCAATGTTTCTTTTATGTAAAAACATTTTTTCCGATACAAATCAAAGAATCTCCAAAACAGGGATTATTTTATCATGACGTAAATACTCATCACTACTCAGCAGAAACATTTCCCGAATGATTTATCACAACGATCTGCCAGTCATTGTGAGTATAAACATGCAACAATCCGTATCAAAACATTGTGAGATACGTCATCAGATTAAAGATTAAATTTCACCATCCATCAGTCAGTATTAGAATTTGTGGAATCCAATATCGTACGTTTCTGAAATCAGTAATGGACATTTACGGGGATATATGCGGATAACAAAGGATATATGAGTAGGTTGTCTGCAAGCTTGTCTGTATCAATAATAGTCGAGAACTTGTGCTTAAGATAGATATATTTATAATGCTATAGGAGCTTAAGTAACGTTTCACTTGAGGCAATCTCTTAGAAGACCAAACAATCGTTTGAGTAATAATAATAATAAATAACAATAACGCTTCACACTCATAGCCCCACAGTAGGATTTTCTCCTGTGTCGTGGGTGCCATGGACAACACACAAGACAAGGACACACCCAGACCAAGAACGGAAATTTAAACTCATCATTCAAATTTCCGCCTCGCTGGGAATCGAACCCAGGACCCTCGGATTAGCGGTCCGGTGTGTTAACCATTGCGCCATCCGGGTCGTCAAAGTGTGTTTAGTAGTGTATTTTTTATCAATTCTCCTCGTACATGGTCTTATTGTTAATTTATTTTATTTGAAAATTAGCCACACTGAAAAAAGAGATGCTTGAAGAGGTTGTAACTTCATTCCCATCTCTGAAGACTCATTCCGAATATCTTCTATATCTGACTTTTCAAACCCTTTACAATAGAAAATAACAGTAAAATGTAAATGTATAAATATTAACGTGACAATGCATTGAACTACCAAGAATTAAGCGATTACTAGCACTTAACAAAATGAAACGTACCTACATGAAAATATTAAAATATTAACGCACTATAAACAGAATTACTATAATTTATCGTACAATTTGCTGATTATACCTACATCAACTCCAACGATCGGTGGCATGGTAATAAAATGGTTGGTTGGATTAAAGTTCCAGTTTCAAGCAATATTCATCATTTGTGGACGCAACCGCAAATCGTTTCACCTCAATATCAATTGTAACCGTACATAACATACGAGTATATCAATATTAAATTGTATCCGTATTAAATCCTAATGTTGTTTTGTGGGGAACTGACATGCATCTATCTGATGTTTAGTGACCACGCGTAATCTATGTATCATTAATTTTAAACTGTAACTGCAAAATTGGAAATATTTTACTGCTCAAAAGTATGAAATTAAGTTTTATATTTAATTTTAGTTTTTAATTTTATTTATTTTTTAACAATGAAGCAGAAAATAGACCTCTTTTCGAGACTCACTAATAGGCTAAAGTCACTGCCCACAAACAGAAAAGGCCTAGATATGTAGAGCTTACTATACCACTATTCCAATGGAGATTGGTAGAGGCAAACCTTAACAAACGTGACTTTAAGTGTCCATAAGTAGCCATTTCTACACAGAACATTAGTTCTTTTAGAGGATCATAGATGTCCCTGAGGACTAACTTCGGTCGCCACTTCAGAATACAGTAGCTTTATATTGTCGACAGAAAGGAATCAGCCGTCTTAAACCCCAAAAAATCCCATCAATATTTAAACATGTTAAAGGTGGTAAAGCCCTTCGTGGTTCCACTCCGACAGCATCACCGCCACGCGTATTTCTACATTATTACAGCAGGGCTGTGTCCTTGTTTAAAGGGTGTGGTAAGGGAGACATACTTATTCAAGGCGTTCCAACTTGATCCTCAGAAGTAGCAAGTAACATCTGTAGCCGACCTCAGATCGGACTATGATCTTGTCTGGGCTTAATTACAGATGTTCATAGATCATCGTTTGCTTCTTCCATCAATAAAGAACATACTCTGACATTTATTTCAACTTAAAACAATCAGTTAATCGCTGGACAACCATCGCGTTTACAACCCGGTAGTAGCTCTACCTCCACTGCAATCACTCCATTCCGTGTCCTGATAAAACCGGCCGATAAAACGGGAAGTGCCTGTTAACAACACCCGTAAATCCGGCACCAGTTTGCTTTTAATACCTCAGTTGCCGCTCCTTGTTTACATCAGGAGTTTCGCAAACATATGCACGAGTTACGTCATGTTGACTGATATTAACCTTTTGAAAAGTGCAACTTTTATAAATAAACAAACAAGGTAATATGACTTTTAATTGGAGAGCAATGATAGCCTAATAGTTGAATCTTGGTCTCATTCGAGGGGTCCGAGGTTCAAATCCCGGACTACCTTTAATTTATGTGCGTATTAGAAATTAATTATCACTTGCTTTACGGTGAAAGAAAACATCGTGAGGAAATCTGCACATTTGAGAGTTAAAAAAAATCTCAAAGGTGTGTGAAGTCTACCAATTCGCACTTGGCCAGTGCGGTGGGCTTAGACCTAAAATCCCTCACTCACTCACTGAGAGGAAACCCGTGCCCAGCAGTGGGACAATAATGGTTGATGATGAATATGAATTTGCTTTCAATATTATAGTGAACTTTAACTTTGCCTTTAATATGTAGCTTATTTCGTAAATATAGAACAAAAGTGTTACGTCAACTCAGAGCTTGGAGCGCTAACGGGCGTGTAACGTCACGCGAGGTCGAGTTATAAAAATATTACACACACAATAGCTTCTTAATGACAGAGTGACGCTTGTGTTATTCATACGTTAGCTATTTTTAGTATTACATGTTTCCTCATAATTTAAGCTATAAACACTTATTTGTTAACTATTAGAAAACATGTAATTTAAAGTCAATTTGTCCGGGATTTTGTGGCAACTGTAACCTATTCATTTGCAATTATGTTTGCGCAGGTTAGAAGAGTTTGATCGGTCAGACGTACTAACGTGAATGTTTCCTTATTAATTCTCAAGGAGATGAGGATCTGAGAACATTTCAGGTGACCCATCGTTATATTTGGGCTTAAAGACGTGCTCTGATATAACGACTTAACATTAGATGCACTGCATGTCCAGTCCTTTGCTGTACAGCTCTACTTCATAAAAAATGGAAGCAATTATATATTACAAACTTCCCTTTAATATTAACGTAAACTAATTTACGTTACGAGCTTAAAATGTATTTATAACGAAGCGCTTATTTTGTAAACTAGCTGATCCCCGCGGTTTCACCCGCGTTAAAAATTAAAAAGGAATACTTATCTAAACATAGGTAACATCCCGCGCTCCCCCGAGGAG
>DWPV01008049.1:0-10268 GCA_018251915.1 Urbanus proteus proteus
AGCCCAAAGAGTTTAACAGATTTTAACATTCAAGGTTTTGTTGGATTCGTCTCAATTGTCATAGTGATATAGGCTATATATTTTTACATATAGGTAGTGCTTGAAAACTGAAAAAAGAGTTTATAATCAGTCGGGTTTTTTGTTTTTAAAATAATGTTATTTGCAACGCTAAAGGCTCGAAAGATTGAGATATTGCAATTTCATGCATGCACTGTTTTTTATAAGAGCCATTTTACGTAACTTCTACGCTAGTTTATTTTTGGCTCGATACAATTTTTCCATCCCTATTTTTGTGCATTTGGAGTAAAAATGCCAGTAAAGTGAGTTGCTATATGAACGCTATGCTTCACTTTGCTTCATACGCTTCACTATGTTCATAACTAAATTTGTTTCTACTGATCACCACCAGCCAACATGCCGTTCTGATGGCGTTGGTTTAGTGGAAAAAATTCATGCCTAATTTTAATTGAAAACGGATAAAAAATAGAGGAAACAGCTGCTATAACTTAACGTAAAAACGAAATCAAAAGCAGGAAGAATAAATATTTCCCAAATTATCTTTATTGAATTTCTGCAAAAATAATAAAATTGAAGTACACTAAACATTACATTACCACTGCTAAAATAAACATCACCTAATAACGTATTCTAATTATATTTTTTACATCAACAAAGATCCAAGCAAATCCAGAAGTTATGCCAACACTGCTGTAACCATCGGATGTCCCATCATACCACAGGCATTCTGGCCCCTCTTTATTTTGAAGAAGCCCTGTTCACCCCACGTGGGACCCCACGAATTCTTGACCACCCAGAATGGAATTCCTCCCTCTAAAATTGAAAAAAGAGCCATCAGATATAAATAATAATTTCTACTCTAAGACATTTAGTAACATAACGAAAAAGCAGACGGGCCAATCTCTTGAAGGACCTCAGGAATACCTCAGGAAGAAGTTGAAATCGGATTGTGGAGGACCGCTATGGCTCTAATTGATGAGGATGGAACTTCATCCTTCAGCGAGTGGTACGATAGGTGATGTAGGCACCAGGTCGAACAGTTCCTCGGAACACTTACTATTGTAAAGCCGGTAGAACACACAGAGAGAGCCTATGTCCCTCCTCAAGCTTAACGTTTCCAACCGACATACACATGTAGGTAAGACAAGTTTTTTATATAAGGAAAGTACCAAACGGTAAGTGACCACCGCCGCTATTTATAACAGACTTATAACAGCAGTATTAAGCGCTGCTGTGTTCTGGTTTTAAAAGTGTATTAGGAAGAGATACTTTTCGTAGGCGATACAACTTAGCCCTTAGGCACCTCTGGTCTGTGGTATGTTAGTTATCTTATGGGGAGATAATAGGCTGAGACCTCCGAGCGCGATGCCTCATCGGGCTCAATCCTGGCCGCATCATCTGGTGCACAATGGTATGTATACATACTGCCTTCGTTCCCGCGGTCACTGAATGGACGGTTTGAGCTCCCACACTAGGCGCCCGCATCCACGGAAGTTCTCTTTTAGTCGCATATTACGATTGGCAGGGGATGCCGTAGCCCTATTCTATCGGGTCTACAGGGACACGTGCTATAAGATCTAAAATACCGTTACCTGTTCCGTATCCAACTAGCAGGACAGCGTGATTGTATTTTTCACCTCTGCATTTATGTAGAACACCGTTTTGATAATGTGATACATCCGTACTGTCTAGACCTGTAAAAGACAAGATATTAATAATTGGAGCGCCATGTGGTTTTAATATTAAATAAGCATCATTCTGGAGACGGATACCAGCGTCTTTCTGTAAAACAGCAACATCCACTGCGATCATCAACATGCATATCCAGCAGTGGAACTCAAAAGGATGGCGATTGAAATTTTTTATCTATCTACAGCTACTAAACAATAGTTTGTAGTTTGACAATAGCTATACCAGTCGTTCTAAAATCACTTCTTAATCGCTAACGCTACGAGCTATTGTTCTTCCGGATAAATGTTAATGAGCGATCAGCCTTTATTATTTCTAATACCAAAAGTGAGAGGCCCAACATCATGTAATGCCTGCTTGAGTGCCTCTTCATCTTGGGTTGAATAAGCCACACATCCGCTTATTTTTGGTTTAGCTCTTGAATCATCAGCTCGACAAGATGCGGTTGCATCTTCGTACGGGTAGTCTTTTTCTGGCATTGGCCCATGATCTGTCCAGTACCTGGAATTAAGAATCAAGGATTAATTTGTTCTTGACGTGACTGTGGTTAACAGTGGTTCCTGTTGTGTGTTTTGTTTTTGAAATATTTACAATGTGCAACAACAGTGAGGCGATTACGAAGTAAGTGGCAGCGAGCAGATAGGTGCATTTTAATACCTACATTTATCATTTGTTCACAGTTGCACAGCTCTAGTGCCTAAATTTGGCCACTTAGAATTTTAGGGTAATCCTCAACACGTGACAAAAGACCAATCCTATTCAGACGTGATTACATAAATAGGTATTCATTTATTCTTTTAATTTTGAACATAATACTCACAGGAAAGGGTAAGCTAAATCAGGAGAACCCTTGCAACCGTTTGAATTAGTGTCGCAGTCCACGAGTTGTTGTTCCGATAAATCTAACATTTTGTTATATTTTATAGCATATTGCGACTCCAAGTTACCTGTAAACAATGTTCTATCTTTGCTTAACTCTGCTAGTATCAGGCAGAAAAAATTGTGACGGTTAAATATACCGTCGGAGTCAATTCAAGGGATTCTGTGATCTGTTTGTGATATGTCTTTTTCATCACTACCTGTTTTTATAAAATTGGAGTAGCAAACGAGCGTGCTGTCCACCTGATGGTAAAAAGCCGCTACCGCCCATTTGTAATCAACCCAAGATAAAAAACAGAGTCTTATCTAAGATAGGCCACAAATGCGTTGCTATCCCTGAGGACTAAGTTAGAACGCCTTGAATAAGTATGTCTCCCTAACCACACCCTTCAAACTAGAAAACAGCAGTGCTTAACACTGCCATTATTAGGTAGAAATAGGTGTGTTGGTGGTGCCGCCGGTGTCTACCACATGGGTTCTACCACTATCAAAATCTATCCGTATCTGCATATTTATTTCCTACTTCTTTATATGTAATTATAACTGAAAAGTTAATAGGTATAAAGTTTAATGGCATTTCTTTTTACCAACTGCACTAAAAGCCCAGCAAGATCCACAAGTTAATTGGTTTTTAGCCACAGTGACCACATTCTGTTCTCTCCAGTCGAATGCATCAGGGGCCGTCTTGTATACTGGGTATTGAGTATCACAATACGATGCGTTAAACCCATGTAATCCCGTATAATTTTCGATGACCTCTTCACTCGTTAGATCGGTAAACATCGTTATGCCTGAAAATAAATATTTTGGTATTTTACGTCATCATTATCAACTCATTAGATTAGTTTTTTAGGTCTCCCCTTCGATGTAAGCCTTTTTTGGCGGGATGGAAATCTTTAGAAGTAACCAACCCAACTCGTGGGAGTTAAGAGGGTTTTTTACTTACTAAGACCCCTTCGATCGACTACCTAGGCGGATTCTCCTTTGAGCATGATTATGCTCCGACTCGTCTTTCTCGAGACTGCTGGTTTGAACTCCCACGCTTGCGCCCACAACTCGCAGATGCCCCTTAGTGGACCCTTACGACAGACAGGGGTTTTCGTAACTCTATTCTGGTCCCACAGCTACATGAGCACCGGTCTTAGACCTATAAAGTAAGACAGTTACAATTATAACAAATTGTTAACCTTACCATATACAGCGCTGTCACTCTCCGCATTTTTTTGGTTAATAATTTCTAAATTTTCTTTAAATATTTCGAGCCTCTTCAATTTTTCAATTTCATCCGCATATTGTTTATTGTAGGTCTTCATGAAATCTTCGAAATAGTCTTCGGCTTTATCTATTTCGTACACCTGATAGCTTCTGGCAGCGAAGCTAAGAGCAACGGAGAGCATTAGTGCAAATACCCACATATTTACAATTTCTGTACCGTTTACCGTTGATTGGTTATGCTTATACGTGTTTTGAACAATGTTAACTATTTCTATGTTTAAATTCTTGAATGGCTATTTTCAGCCATATCTACTTAAATTTGTCACATTTTTTCAAATTCTTGTTTACACGTGTACTTTTATTATTCGAGGTCGCCTGCATGACTTTTCTAGATTTGTGGCACTATATTTTGAAGAATATTTCGGTAACACAAAAATTTATATTAGCCGTGCTAGAGTTTTCTTATTTATTTTTATCGTCACTACACTCTTTGAATTCCATTGTGGAGTGGCACAGGTATCCTTTTAAAACTGGGGGAAGCTTTGGAGCGTACTCCACCACGATGCTCCAATGCGTCTTGGTAAAGGTTTGAAGTTTTTAAATCACCTTTAGGCCTCCGGGACCGATGGCATTCGGTATGGAAACGCGCATGGAATTTTGCCACTAGCGGTCCTACATTCATTTATCAACCATCTACTAGGCATAGGTATGTATTTGTCGCATATATTTATTTAGGTTCTTTCTATATCTACAGTAGGTATGTCTTGTAAATGCAACCCAACAATAGTCGCTGTTGCATGATCATTTAGAAAGAAATGTGCATCATATACCTTGTATATATGTATATGTATGTAAATACATTGTGTTTTTTCAATAATTCCATATATTAGTATTGTTAAAATATTTACGCCTAACATTAAAATAAAATATTCTTGAAGAATGCGCCACAAAGGTTACCAACCGGCTATCACGATATTGGAATGTTGAACAAAATGTCATAACTTATAGTAACTATGTTTGTTACTATATTTAATAAAAAAATGTGTAGTCGCGACAAAAAAAGTGAAAATATTTTTATTTACTGTTTGCATGACGAGGAGGAGGGAAAAAGGCAAAAATGAGGGGAAAAGGACGGTATGAGGATAGGCTAACCTGTATCCTACAAGTTTTACTAAGCGTTTCGTATCAAAAACTGACAGTTTCAACGCTAATATTTTATACACACATAAAAACTATTACATTATTTATATGGAAAACTTGGCAAAAGGTGTCTCACGAGCGAATAATTGGTAACAGCGGGTACCAGCTAATCCGGCATTGTGATCATCTCGTGTGTGCGTCTATTGTGGGGGTTTAATCAATTAATTTTATCGTGCGACTAGCAATGAGGATCGCGCGCTCCGATGACTCCAAATGAGGATAAGTGCGGATGCGCGGATCAGGATGGATCGCTCGCATCGTTTTCGGTTTATAGCTGTGCGACTGAGAATGAATCCCTTTGTGATATTGATATTGTTTTGTATAAAATCTGAGAGACATTGATATTGTTTTGTTAAAATATAATATAGGTACATTGCTAGATTATTATAATGTTTTTTGTTCATGTAAAAATATTTCAAAATCATACTTTGTAATATTAGAATGTTTGAGAACATAATATTGGTACCTACATTTCTAATTACTTAATATATATTGGTAGGTAATTAGTTCAGATCTATGATCTGTGATGCTTTGGGGCCTCCTGGGGCTACTATATAATCGGCCACAGGTGAGTAACACGGCACTTTTTTGTAATAGGTTCTTATAGAATACACAAACGAGCAGTACTTACCTGATGGTAAGTGGCCACTGCCGTTAAACTGACTTGTAATTTTTGAACATACCTGGTTCTTTCTTGTTAGAGAATCTTATAAGAATTATTGTATAGTCTTAATAGAATGGTTATTATTAATTTGAATCAATGCATTCAGTTATGTTCGAGTTTAATGGATGCTGTTCAAAGAAGACGAATTCAGTTGTTTTTAGGTATAAAATAAGTTATTTTATAATTCCTAAATAATAGGGTTTGATACCCCTAAAATATGTCTTTAGGTAATTATTTATGTTTTGTCTTTTATCGATACAAATAAGCGGTCACCTACAGTAGTTTGTTAAGATACTTGAAATCTTGAAAAAACTTGCCAATGTTCGCAAAGTCTTAATAAAACCTTTCTCATTCTAAGAACCAGTGTCCAGGGATTGGCCAAAATGTGTTGATGATGAAAGAAGTCTTACAAAGTTCCTGCATGCTCAATCAATGAGTGATTCAAAAGAAAAGCGGTAGCATCAAACTAACAATCTCCTACATCCTAATCCCACTTAAGGCGTTTTCACACAACAATGAGTTCCCCTCCACAAAGGCTTGAAAGAAATACGTGGGATTGTAATGAAATGGTTGATTACAATGAGGATAATCCGGTGCCGTACGGTCTGCTCCTGGCCTACAAACCTTAGTCTTGTACGTGGTTGTCTTACTGCAAGCGGTCTGCGAGTGGCGAATTCTTCGTAACAAGGCAATTAATGATATTGTACCTTGTAGCGTCATTCTGCTAATTATTTTTAAAAACGTTTAATTAAATGTAGATAATTGCGCTTAGGTAGGTACTTCTCCTCCTTTTAAAGATTTAAATAAGATCTTATGATTTTTTAAATAATTAAAAATACTATTTAATTTAAATAAGTATTTTAAGAGTTAATAGTTGGTGTCATATTGGTTAATGGTTACATTATTTAGTAGGTATCTATTAATGATTCATGTATAAAATAAGTAGATAAGCAATATTTATTTTTAAAGTAACTGTGTGCATTCTTTATTCATTTTACGTTTTCAAAAATATTTTATCGCGTATCGCTTTCACGTTTACAGTGGAACAGGCGTAGGAGTCAATTGTTGGGCTTTCCGGCTTAAGGTAAAAAGGCATGAATGAAGATTACAAAATAATGAAGCATAAAGACATTGTCAATTAATGGATGTATAATTTGGTTTTGAATCGCTCTCAAGACGCATTTAATCAACCAATGGAAAGCAGCTGGAACTTCATTATACATAGCTTAGCGGTATTCGTAGAATGTTGGGAGGTTAATATGAAACTAGGCTAATATTATTGGTTAACTGCAATTGTTAATTGATGTTAATTGTTAATGTAATGTTGTAATAATGTTAATTGTTTAATGCATTTTTATATGATCGAAGTAGCAAACGAGCATGCAGTACACCTGAGGGCAAGTGGCCACTGCCGCCCATGGACATCTGTAATCAACCCCAGATAAGATCAAGGTTGATCACAGTTGCGTTGCTACCCCTGAGGGCTGAGCTAGAACGCCTCGGATAAGTACCTATGTCTTCCTTACCATGTTGCTACACCAATGCATGTTCAATGATGTTGAATGTAATTGTTTTTTCCGAGAAAAATAAAGCTAGAACAACAAGAACAAAACTAGAATGACAGCCTATACTGTTTAGTCACCTAGTATTTAGGATATTTTCAGAAAGATACAATGTTAACATCTGTATATGCTTATGTGGAATGTTAATATTGTTCAAATTTCCGTATATTTTCGCCGAAATTCACCTTAAATTATTAATGCATTCATTCAATTCATTTGAACATTCATTTATTCAACTTTTAAGCATTTAAATTATTATATATATAAATTATTATAGGTTTATTACAATTAACATTATTTATGTCTTGAGCACCTTATATAAAACAATTAAATTGTTGAAAACGTTAAAATACTCTTTTTGTTTATTTCTTTATACATAAATGAAACAAACTCATAACTGCTGCCCAGTAGTGCTCAGTACATGAATAAATACTCGTTATGAATGAATTTTTACAACAATATACGGATTAGTGAACTACTGAACAACTTTACAAATAGGAAACATGAATGAAACTAGATAATACGTCGGCAGCTAAAAAGGTACCAGATGCTAATTCCGTCGTTGTAAATATTTGTGAATGATCCTAAGCTAAGGCTTTGCCTACTTCTGCTTATAGGAGATAAGGTGTGTTGGAAGTTACTGAGTTTTAAGTACAAAACGAATGAATGAATGGAAAAGAGCAGTTTCATCTATTGAATTATGCGGCTGAGTACATCTTTGAGTTGCCGATATCTTTTCTTAAATATATAATGTACGTAAAGCAATATATTGTTGATATTGTTGACATTTCCGTTTGTTTCTTTCTTAAGCTTGAGATAACGGAATCTATTCATAGACACTGTCCACGCGTATAGCTGCACAGGATGTCTGTGTTGTTGGTGCCATGGATAAAGTCGAATACTCAAACATCTAGACTCTAAACGGAAATGAATTCAAAATCGAAGTCAAACATATTTTATTCAAAGTAGATTTATTTTTTACTTTACAAGAATTATTTTTGAACGTCAATAAGTTTTCATCTACTTAATTATGTGTATCATCTTATGTGTAACCGGTGATTAAATTAAAATAGAAAATATCGAACCTCCAACGTTTCACACTAGTAGAGTGGCTATTTCCTTCGCACATATGTCGTCAATATTCATAGAACAAGTTTTAATAGAAACGCTCTGTAGTAAGTTCCGCTCATATTTTCAAAGCGCATCTCCTTCAAGCCTGCTAGGGTTCGTATCTAAGATCAATCAGAACTTCTGGTATAGGTATATAATTTCGATAACAGATGTCCATTGAAGACAGTGGCTACTCAACTACGGGGTTCACTTATTTGGTACTTTTGTAGCAAAAAATCTACAACACCTTTAATGTTAAATTTATAGTTAAATTTTGGTTTACACAGAGCACCTATTAACCGTATTTATTACTGTCCAACGCCACATAAAACGCCTTTCAAGGACCTCTTCCTGTGACGTCTCAATTGTGCAATACCAACTGACCGGATATACTTATCAATCCTTTAGCCAAATGTGCTTATTCTCAGTAGCATCACTTCTTTCGTCAATATTCTATTGCACCACAAGACATTTCAGATCACCTTTTATGTTTAATTGGAGTTTTCAAACAATATATTTTATGGATACTATGACACGTTAGGCTTATTGTGAGGCCGGATGTGACGTGGTGAGCTTATGTTGCGTTTGTTTAGAAGTTTTAAGCTATGAAAGGCATGGAGATAGATTCGGGTTGCATATTGAAGCAGTGGGTGGAACAGAGAAAGACGTGGAGATGATTTTACTATTCGCACATGTTTTAACATGTAAAATTAGATGTCATGTGTTTTGTCGCATTATATAATTTAAACAATAACATATGTTTATATAATGGTTTTGGTTCTTAAAGTCGTAATTATCAAACAAACTAGATATAAACAAAAGAGATATAATATATTTTTGAAATTTAAGTAATCGCAAAATTGGTCCGCATTAGAACTAAATATTTAAGATAGGCAAACTAATATTTAAGTACTTTTTTAAAGATAATATCGTAACGTGAAGATTTTTTATCAATACCAACATACACTTATTCAGGAAATTATAGGTTCATGATCTAATCCACTCTATGGTTTTCTTGTTCTAGTGCCGAAAAGTACGGAAGACGTTTATAATTTCATAATATTAAAATGTTTCACATTGATCCCAATACAATGCATGTGAACAATTCAACAATGGGTGTAGTTAACAATGACACTATGGCAAACATACGAGATGCCATTTGCACGTCCAAAAGCAAAATGTTGTAAGTGGCAATTTTGACAAAATTTACGCTTTATGTTTTTTGACTTACGGTCTAATTTTTAAGTGAAGTTAAAGATAGGACATTTTGTTTCTAGTTCATACAGTTGGTTAGCAAAGTACTATTGTTGCGAATAAAAGAAAAGCTAAGGATGGGCATTGTCGTCCATTGTGGCGGGTGTGTGAGGACAATGGTGCGATCACGTTTAGAAAATTTTGGACAATTTCGGTGTTTTTGCAACGGGTTGCACCTTGATTTGACAGAGACGTACTCGGCTTCATATAATATTCATATTTTGTTATCAATTATTTTACTGCATATGCAAATAATTCTTTTGACCATTTAAATACATACATATTTTAAAAAAGCAACCTTGCAAATATGTTTAGGCATTCGAAAATGTGAACCTATAAAATATACCTAAATGAACAACCGGGGCAACTATCCCTTCGAGGCAACTATCCGGATTTTACCCTATGTTACGACATTTTATGTCATTACAGTGTCAAATTTAAATTTGTAACCACAGACTAGCTTTTTAGAGCAATTGCCTTCTTATGAAGCAACATTAGTTTAGCAATATCGATTACCCAATAAAAATAACAATGAAAAGACAAATAAAGTTTAATCATAATAGATACATTTACATAACCAAAATAAATACCTATCAATCAAAATTCTTTCAAATATTTACAATCCCTTAAATCCAGCCCTGTACAAATTAGCAGCAACCGGGTGGTACGTGGAACCA
>DWPV01008050.1:0-10266 GCA_018251915.1 Urbanus proteus proteus
AAGTTATAGAGTAACAAACATCCATATATCCATCCATCCATCCTCACAAACATTCAGCGTTATAATATTAGATAAGATTTGTCACGTTTGGTATGAATAATAATAAAATAAACACCAGACTAGAAAAAGAAGTCTTAAAGCACGATTGAGATGAGTGGCCGAGAATCAAAGCCGAAACTCAGTTGCTAAAAGATAATGAGAACCTTCTTCATGTAAGTTCATTCAGTTCTAATAAGTGACATTATTGGTAAAATCCTTGATCTATAGGATGTTGCGCAAGTCATATTAAATCTAAGGCAGAATCAAATTGAAAACTCATGATTAATTAATGCGTTCCAACTTAGCCTTAAAGGGTAGCAAAGCTTCGGTGGTCAACATCTGGTAAGACTAATATTATTCTTATCATTCGACCAACAACTTTCAAACCATCTTTCGAACAATACGAACTCGAAGTTCTTATCAGAAGGACTGGATACGTCTTTGCTACTTTTGTATTAAAAAATAACGAAATACCTAACGGTGACACCGTGATGAATAAAAAAAACTAAATCGGTCCAAATTCATCGGCAAATATAAGTAGTTATATGCGCTATATACCGGATTGGTTAAATCGACCTACACGGGTCTTTTGCAATAGAAATTCACTCAATGAGGCTAAAGTCAGTTGACCTTCCGCACCGATAAATAATTTTACTGCGGACGGCAATTCGGAAATGATGTCCCGTTTTATTACTACAAGTCCTCATTGAGGTCCGAGACCTTGATGTGATAGATGAACTGATAAATTTTAGCGGCGTCTTCAGGACTGCTTTTTTATTATAATTAAAAATGCCATGGATTGTAAGAAGCCAAAATATTTTGATTGTGTAAACTACCGAAAGGTTTTTGGACAAAAGAAAAGGACCAAAATAATTTTCGTTTTTTTTTAAGTTAATTTACATTAATTACAATCTAGCCTATTGAGACTAATGAGTAATTCTATGCTAACTTAAAATGCTAAATAGTCATTTATGAAGGTAAGCGTCCTCTGACACTGCACTTCTTAGTTCTAATACATAAAGGAGTAGACACATTGTTCTTATGTTCTACAAATTAAATAAGTCACGATTTCAGTAACACTACACTATGTTACATCACTAGCTCAAATGGCTTAGTCCGTTTGAGTTTTCTCACTAATTACGTCTATCGAGGAGCTGAATGGCCTCGATATTGACGTAATGATGAAGTCTTTTATGACCTATAAAAAATGTATCAGTACTTCACAAAAGACTTAAATATATGAAAGAATAATGGGAACCAATAAGATGGTAGGATGGTAGCCTTTTAGCATCTGACGTCATCAACACAATGCCTATCTCTGCCTAGTAATAAACAGTAAGCGCTGCTATGTCCTGGTTTAAAGTGTGATAAGGGAGACATACTTTTTCGAGAATTCCAACTTAGCGCTCAGTATAAGCATCTATCAGTATCTATGTGACCTCAGGAAGGATACGTGCCTGGGTTTGATAACAGGAGTCCATAGGTGATAGCCATTTACCTTAAGGTAGGCTGCACAGTTACAGAACTTTTCAAAATTACAGTGTATGTTTAAAAGATTTATGGTTTGGCGAAGGGACATCTTTCGTCAGGTATGGTGATGAGCCCCGACAGTCTCCGTCCGGAGCTTGTATACAGGGTGAATTTTCCAAGTGTGCATGGATTGGGAAATCCGAAACTAAGCTAACTAACTAAGGGTTAGCGAAAAATACTGAAAGGACTTACGGGGCCGATTTTGATAAAAACTAAAACTGCGTACTTAGTTTATCAAAAAACTTATTTCCCTAGCCGGGAATAGAATGAGTCAATTTTGAAAAAAAAAGCACACCTGTATTATCGAGCCATCCGATAGTGTTGCTTATAAGAATAAATTTCTGGAAACTAGAAAAATATGCAAGATGTTGAGGATACTTTGATAGCTTGATTCAGAAATACTAGTAGCGTGTTGAAATTCTCTTGACAAATTGCAGGAAGTCGCCACAATAGTATAACGTAAAATACATACATTATCTCTTAGTACAGCCATTCTTAAAATGTGTTCCTCGGAGCCCTGGGGCTTTACGAAGGCTCCGCGGGAATACTCCCATTAGATTATCTTTTATTATAGAATACACTTGCACTGTAACAAGATTGCAATATAAAACAATGCACCAAATTTTTTCGTTTATTTTGGTGCTCAATAATTTCACTTTTCAAAGTACTCCGTCACCAAAAAATTTTGAGAACCACTGTCTTAGCAAAATGCCACACTAATAAAGAATGCTTTCTACACTCATATCCCCACACGAGGTTATATCCTGTGCCTTGGGTGCCATATACACACAGAGAAACATACAAACACCCACTCCCAGAACAGACATCTAAATTCATTATACATAAAAACGCTTTCTACACTCAGAGCCCCACAGTAGGATTTTCTCCTGTGTCGTGGGTGTCATGGACACACACACAAACACCGAGACCCGGAACAGAAATCTAAATACATCATTTAGTCTGTCTGGCCGGGAATGGAATCAGGGACCCATTGCGCGTCAGACCGGTATGGTATTCCGCCACGCGGGTCATCAAAACATCTAGGAATCAAACCTGGAGTCATCTGCATGTCAGACGAACACAGTAACTATTCCACGGCAGGTGAAATACTCACAATTCAAAGCTATAATCTCCAGAACTCTTGTCCAGGCAGTTGGAGTACTGGTTGAACTCCGCGAGACAGCTCTTCTTAACCTTCCGGAAGAAGTCCATGGTGCACGCGGTGACTGCCTTGCCCTCGTTGAGGCACTTCCGAGGGTCTTGCTCCTCGAAGCGACATAGCATGAACTCCTGAAGATATAATGAAATAATTTTTAACAAAAAAAAAGAACCGGCTTCAAATATATAATATATAAATAAACAAAATGCGCTAAAAAGTAAAAAATAAAATAATATTACAATAAAATAATTAACATTAAATTGGTTTTGTTTTTGGAGTCGGTGTCAGCCAATGTACTTAAAAGTAAAATTATTTTTTACGTGGAATTTACATAGAATTATTACAATTACTGTACGACATATATGTACGAATGCATTCGCAGCATGGAGATATATTCTTGGCTTCCTCCTCCTTTTTTGAAGTCGGTTAAAAAACGAAAAAAAATATTCATATATATTTTTATTAAGTAACTTTTTTTATTATTTTTTGGCATAGGCACATCTCCCTTCCTGGGGAGTGGCTGTGTTCCAACAGTTTCAGTTCGGAGCATGTATACATGCAAGATGGTGAGAATGCTTTGATAGCGTGATTCAGAATACTAGTAGCGCCATCTCTTGACGAGTAGTGGGAAGTCACCACAATTTTATCAATTTACTTAAAAGTGTCTTTTTAACTTATTTTATTAATAGGAAATGACATAATTTTTGACAAATTGAATTGGAATTGATATTGGTCTAGTGAGTAGCACTGCCGAACGAGATGTGGTACCTGAAGCCGATCTCAAAAGTGCTACTCCTGAGGATTCATGCAGGAGAGGCTTGGAGCATACTCCAACACGTTGCTCCAATAAATGTTGGTGTAAGTGTTACAGGTAAGTGGCCTACTCAAATGGTTGAATGTTTTAAAACTGCCCATAAGGCCTCTAACAAGGTTTAACGACTGCTATCCAATGATAACAAGCGGGAGCTTAACGTGCCCCCCGAAACACGAAAACGCGCATGACATTTTGCCACTAGCGGTCACCCATTCATCAAGCGACCGCGTCTGCATTGCTTAACTTGGTAGATCGGTTAAGATCTACACAATCCACAGGGCTGTGAGCTTCATACATGTTTACTTTTACTTTACTAAAATGTAAACTGTTATATGCTAGAAATAGGTGTGGGTGTTACTCTCAGGCCAGAATATACTAGATCTACCTTGTAGATTTTAGTAGAAATCAAAAATACCCAATGAAATTTTACTTTGGTTTCTGTTGTAATTTTAATAATCAATATTTATGGACTACACGTATTTTTAAAAATGTGTAAATGAACATTTATATCGTCTCAAGATTGTGAAATCTTCCTCACCCAATAATTCTGCTTTAATAATGAAATATTGTAAATCAAAACATAACCTAATCAGACTTTGATTATGCAATCATAATACAGGCCTATATAATTTGTACACGAAACTTTTATGAATAATACTAAACTAAAAATTTGAAAATGGAACATTGGAATAGAATACTCACATTATTCGCTTGCTCACAGTGTTTTCCTAAATGAAACGAACCAGCTCTCAAGGCAGCTGACGATAAATTGACTTCTTGAACGGTCAACTCGGATTCCTCGGGCAAACGGACGTCGGCGGTCACCACCATTTTTATCTTTTATTTAATTCCACTATTAATTTTGAAGTTAAACCAAAATAAACAAGATAATTTCTTCCACAAAGTCCGTGGAAGAAATTGGCTAATATAAGACTATAAATTTAAAAAGGCCTCATCTAAAATGGAATGAAATGGAACATGCTTGAAATTTCATATGTGCAACAAGGATAAAGTTAGATAATGATAGTGGACTTAGGATATTATATTTAGTCGTATAGCACAGTAGATTTTGACAGCTTATGTGACATAATACGCTCCGTTGTACGCATAAATTCAAATACGTTAACAATAAAATACAATTTTGCATGCAATATTAATATTTATTTATATTTTATAAACAATGACTAGAGTACAAATCAAAAATCCATTCGTATTGTATATCTTATAGTTGTGTTAGGTTCCCGATATATATAATTTTACTTTTTCATGTTTTCCAATTGATTTCCATACATAAGTTCTTGTTCTTGTCCATATTTTAATGATCCGTCGTCTGGAAATAATCATTACATGGATATAGTTTAAAGTTGCGTCCATTCAAGGTTTTCAGGAAAATATACATGCGTATTTTTTACATACCTCCATACATTTCTAAGTTTTCAGCAGGCACATGATATAACTTTGGGATATCGAATCGATTTTCCTGCAAATATCATAAGTATTTTACTAGAAGTTTTAACGAATATATTATTTCCTTGAAGAAATTGAAATATCAACCGTACAAGCAGACCACTTTATAGTAAATAACCTGTGTAATAACGCCTGTAATGTTCGCCTCTGTACCTTAGTACGAGTATGTAACGTTTTTCTTAAATCCCTTTTTCATAGTAAAGTTTTAATGCTTAAACGGTCCGCTAGGAGCGCTGCATGCGCTGCTGCAGGAACGTTTCAAGCACTAAACGTAATGAACTCTTAATAAGGGTACTGTTAAAGTACTACTCTTAACGTGGAAGTTGGACTTTTTAAATCTGGAGAGACTACATCCTATAAACTTAGAAGACAACATCGATACTTTATAGCTAAAAATATGTTCGGCTGTAACGGCAGCATGGAGAAAGTGATTTAATTCCCTCAGATATGATTTAAAAAACTCACCGAATCGTAATTTCTTCGTCCCATTCTCGGAATGTTCTTGCTTGGAATCGTTTTAATTACGTACCCCATCACACTTTGATCAAATGGTCCTTCTGCTTCATTACTTCTCCCAACTCTTGGTACATTATTTGGTTTAATAAAGGAAGTTTGAACTTGAATTAAAAAACAGACTAAGCAAAATGCTAATACGTAGAATACTTTTGTCGCCATTTTTTAAAGTCAATTATAGCGTGAACGTTGTAAAGTTCAAATAGTTTGTGACATGACTCGATGTATTCCATGGTTTTATATTCTGGAGTTTCGATTAGTCCCTCATTTTTGTGACGATTTTATCAAAACCGATAGAGTTTGCTTGGAATACTAAATAGATGGATACTTATCATTCTTATCGAAGCTTTACGATCAATGTGGGTACTTGCTCAATTTAAACTGATGTTTATCTGTGGACGCTTTTTTGCTTTTAAATTTGTTATTTTTTACGACAATATGATTCGAACTAGCGTTTTACAGCTTGGATTGTTCTAGTAACCGAGATACTAATGTCTAGAAATTATAATATTATCTGAAATATTATGTACTTAATGGCATTTGAATATATATTATGTACTCTGCATATTATTTTAATCTGTGGTATAATGCTAATTGACATGTTAATTGTTAAATTTGACACTTGACAGAGTTGACAGTCACTTTGACAATATTCCTGCATTGCGTGATAATAAACATATTTGTTTACCGTTTATTTAATAATTGCAATAAATAGTAATATCAGCTTTAATATGAGTGAAAACCACGCCATAAACGCTATATTTAGCGAGTTCCAGAAGACACTTGATACTGAGCATGATATTCGTGAAGTTAGTACAATAAATGAATATTTCTTAGCAAGCATTTACCGCCTTTTTAGATTTAAATCAATCTGCAATTAAATATGAAGATTATTTAACAGAACTATGTTTTTTAAAGTAATAATTTGATTAATTTGAAACACTACATAATGTATTTGTAGTTCATTGATGATTATAATAAATACGCATTTGTTTACTGTAGGTAGCATTTTATAGGTTATAAAATAAAATATGGTTTTACGTATTGTTCCCATATTTTTTTATGTTTAGCGTTAGGTAACGTTATTAATATCAGTATTAATGATGAATATCAGTTGTTCTGAGCAGATCTAAATAATGTTTACGTTTTTACATTTGGTTTTGAATGTTCGCTCGACGGTATGTGACCAATGCCGTCAAAACATAAATAAACATATGTAATCAACTCATATACAGGGTCGCGCCGACCCCTGGCAGCGCCTTAGTGTTAATTCTATAAGGCGCTTTCTGTTTGACGACGAAAAAAAAAAAATGCTTGGTCTTAATCTGTATTTTTTATTAATAAATCGAACTCACAAATTAACGGCGATTAAAGGTATTTTGGATGCCCTCTTTCTCCTTTACGGCGCACTCCGCCGTAGCGCCTGTGTGTGTCGCACATATGGGGCAGCTCGGCCCTCCTCGTATAGCAGAGGCCTGCAACCCTCTCCTTCCTGCCCATGGATCTTCCTAGAACTTCGTATATGGTTTTACTTCACCAACAACTTTTTCGAGAGTACTTCACGCATGCATGTAGCTAATATATGGCTAACGTTCCCGAAATGTTGCCGTCTGATGTAGAATTAAAGTTATCTTCTTAATGTTCCTTCCTAATACAATACAAAAATTCTTTATTGTACACCTTAAATAATTGACAGAAGTATGATACACATAAAGGCACAATAGGTCTTATTGCTTAACTAGCGATCTTTTCCAGACAACTAATGGAGAACAGATGACTAATGTTAGCCACAAACATGCTACTACTTATGAGGATACTGGAATACCTTGAATAAGTTTGTCATCCTTACGTTCTTGCTACCAGAACACAGCAGTACTTAAATTATTATTAGCCAGAAATAGGTGTGACAGTGATGCCTATGGTGTCGAAACACAAAATAATATACATTCTTTATCAACCCATTAATGTCCCACTGCTGGGCACGGGTCTCTTCTCATAGTAAGAGGGATTTAGGCTTTAGTCCACCGCGATGGCCAAGTGCTAATTTTTAGACTTCACAAACCTTTGAGAACATTCTACATTAATAGACATTACATTATCATCCACCCATTATTGTCCTACATTGATAATAAATTCTAATACACACATAAATTAGAGGTGCGTGCCCGGAATTTGAACCTTGGACCCCTTGATTGAGAGGCCAAGTTTCAACCATTAGGCTATCACTACTCTAATAGACGTTACATGTTTAATCAATTGTTGCAGGTTATCCGTAACATCTGCAAGGAAATAGACCAGATATCCCGGGAGGCCATGACCGTGCTGCAGGTGATACACCATAGCGAAGAGAGCAGTGAGTTCTCATTTAATTATATATTAGTTAAGTTTTTTTTTTATAAGATCGAAGTAGCAAACGAGCATGCAGTCCACCTGATGGTAAGGGGCAACTGCCGCCCATGGACATCTGTAATCAACCCCATATAAGGTCCTACCTGAGGTTGAGCACAGTGTTGCTACCCCTGAGGACTAGGCCGGAACGCCTACGATAAGTATATCTACCTAACCACACCCTTCAGACCAGAGCACAGCAGCGCTGTTATAAGGCAGAAATAGGTGTGGCGGTGGCGCCACCGGAGTCTAACTACATAGAGTTCTACCACCTTCAAGCCTACCTACATACTAACTGATCCCAGTTTCACCTGTGTTAAAAAAGTAAAGAGGAATACTTATCTAAACATAGGTAACTTCCCGCGCTCCCACGAGGGCCCCGCATGCGCGTGACGCGTGCGCTAATGCTTTTTTTTGAAAATTAAAGTGGCCTACGTTACGCCTTAGACCTGCAGCTATCTGCGAGTGAAAGTCCCGTCAAAATCGGTCCAGCCGTTTAGAAAAAAAAAGTTCTCAAAGATGCGTGAAGTCTACCAATTCGCACTTGGCCAGTGCAGTGGGCTAAGGCCTAAATCCCTCTCACATGAGAGGCGACCCGTGCCCAGCAGTGGGACAATAATGGGTTGACGATGATATAGCATGCGTGTTGATGACCGCAGTGGGGTTTGATGTTAAGCAGGAAGACATTGCTGTCCCACACCTGGATATCATCTTAGTTGCCTCCTATAACCATGAGAAGAGAGGGAACAGTACTATTCAAGACCTATACTATTAGCATAGTAATTAAGTATTCCTATTTTTGTTACAGTTAGTCCAGCATGTTTGAAAGTACGGGAATTGTTTGAAAAGGCGCGGGAAGGCTACCAGAAATTGGCGGAGGCTGTCCCCTCGGCAGAATATTACAAGTATGTGTTTGCCTTTTTCATGTGTCTAATAAAGAAAATAAAAGCTTAATATCATACTAAAATAATTATATGTATAATATATTATTGAAATTTGGTTGACGTAGAATTAAAACACAACTGAGTTTCTCCGTAATAAAAAAATTATTTAGTTACATTTTTTACATTCTATTTACACAATAATAATAATGATAAACAAACTATACCCATAATAAAGAAACGACATTAATTGTACATTACGATACGGGTGGCCTATGTTGCCTATTATGGCACGGCGTGAAGTTAGCGCTTTGCTAAACGCCGTGCATAATAGGCAACTTAGGTCACTAGTATCGTATTTTATTTTATAATACGCGTGAAATAAATCCGCTCGCACGCGGAAAGGCGTGCGTAAAGTGCTGGCTTAGGTCACAATAAATGTTTTTAATTACAATGTCGATTCCAAAATCCAGTTTTTCACAATAATTTCTAATATTTTCTGTTTTGACAATTTCAATTATTTTTTATAATGGTTTTCTTGTGACCGCTTTTCATAAAGAATAATCTAAAGAGGATGATGCAGGAATATTTAAATAAAAAGATAATATAATTTTCTTTAAATATATGTATCGTAAAAATCATGACATCAAAAAATTTGATGCTGGTTTTTTTCCTATGATTATGTAAAGATGGATTGTCGATCAAGGATTGATGGTTGACGGCTAGGGGGCGGGTATTAGGAGTTCCAGGTCTGTTAAACTCCCCAGCATAGGCGAGAGAGGGAAAATCTTTTTAAACATTTACCATTTTTGTATTACGCCAATTAACTTTGAAAACTACTTGTATTGGTCCCCATCTTTAGAATGTACAGTCAGAGAAATATCGTTTTTTTCAGCTGACTTCTATCAACACTGTGTATCAATTTTTTTCTGAGTAAAATTATTGAAATTATAATTTTTTTCTTTTCTTGTCTACGCAAAACAGGGGCGAGAGGGGGGCGATAGGTATAACTACATCCATAAAGTTAATGCTTATATTATATGAGTCTAATATATTTTCTAAGGTACCAAGACCATTGGAGGTATATGACGCAACGGTACTGCTACCTCATATCGCTCACCATATGGCTGGAGAAGGGCATATTGGCGACTCATGAGACCGTCGCGGAAGTGTTAGGGGGTGAGTAACATAATTTTAATTATTAAATTCAAAATTAAATTCAAAGACACGCATGAAATTACAAATTACATGATGATTAAACGAATATAAAAGGATGAATTGGTATTATGATTAAAAATAATGGATTATATGATAAAAAAAAAAAACAAAATAATGATTTATTTTATGATGATTTAAAACAAAATAATAATTCATTTTATGATTATAAAAGAGAAATAAAAGAATGATTGATTATATGATGATAAAAGAAGAATGATTATTTTTTTGATGATAAAAAGAAACCAACAGTTTTTTTT
>DWPV01008051.1:0-10264 GCA_018251915.1 Urbanus proteus proteus
GTAAATTATAAATCGAATGTAACTTTATAATGAATAGTATAGTATTTAAAATAACATTAACACTATATGTATGTTCTATAAAATGTTATGATGACTCATTGTAAAGTAATTTAAACTTTCTCAAGAATTATTTCAATAAAATGTTTTAAACTTAGATCTTTCGGACAGAATAAGTATCTTGTGATGAACAACGAATAATTTATTTTAAATGCTGTTTTTCTAGAAAAATATTTGCATGTTTTTTATATTCAATAAAAGAATTTAGTTTAATTATAGAAACTGTTGAATACAAAATCTTCACATCTGGTAGAACAATAAATATACATATACCATCATGTAAAGCTTTAAAATATTGTTTCCATAACAATTAAGGTAGAAATTTGTTCATAATAACAGAAAATGAAGTAGCAGTAAATAAGTTCTAGCTGATGTAATTCTCGATGATGTCAATAGTGTTCCTAAAATATGATTAAACGCTGATGTCACTTATCCTAATCCATTATGGTATTTTTTGTGACTGATCATTTGCTCACCTTTTATCAGCTTGATTTTATTCCGCTTACAATTTGTCTCTGAAATGCAATCCTATGGAATTTACGACGTGTGGGCGTTTACCTTACTCGTGTCTGTCTAAGTAGCTATTATATTCTTAATTTATTCTTGACGTCAATCTCATGTACATTAGATTACACTAGTATGCGCATATTGTCTTAGATGGCTTTCAAATTCAATTAGCTTTAGCTGCCGTAAAGTATGTAAATATTATTATTGTTAATGCGAAAGTTTGTTGTTTTAACGGGCTAACTAATGGATTTTCTATCTTTGGTAATTGCACAGATGCCGCGACAGTAGGGAAAACGCGTTTTAGTATGTTACAAACTTGTAATTACACTCATTGATTACAATATTTTATTACACATTTATGTTAATTACAATATAAGTTATGGCCATATCATAAATCAATATTTATGAGTCTGCTAAATATTGTATTAAAGTTTAAATATATTCGGTATTATAATATTGAATGACTTAATGAAGATGAATGAAGTCGGAAACGGAGTTTATCTTTAAATGTTTTCAATCAAAGGAATAACGCTTATACAAATTTATATTAAGCATGTCTTTACAAGTTTTATAGACGAAACACTCTTAAATGTTCTTTCTCTTATGTCGCTTTTGTTCTTTCAGAATGTCAGCAGCTACAGCGGAAGAGAGAGACGAATGGATCGAGTGTCTCCGTCGCTCGATCAGTCACAATCCGTTCTACGACATGCTTGCACAGCGCAAGAAGAAAGCTCAACACAGTGTACACTCTGGTTCGCACTAACAGTCACGGTACTAGCCGATGGGTAGCAGTGAACCGTTAAAGTGAACGAGTGTATAGAATGATATGAACAGTGCGTTACGTCTTAGTGCGGTGTGTGAAGATAGGCTGTACCTTAGTGCTACGGTCGTGTGATATTCGGGCATAAAGTGTGAGACACTCATATGAAGCGTTAATTCGTAACTGAGAAGCGGCCATGTGAAGACAATGCAGGTACTTCACTAGCTTTAAGGTGAAATGTTTGTATATAGTACGTAGATGATTAAACGTTCACGTGAGCGGGTCCGTAACGAATTTCGTCCGTGAGCAATCGAGGTGTTTTGCATGCACAGTACTCAGTGAGATTTGATTGACCTGATAATGATGATTGGATCGTTTCACCCATCGGAATACGTTTTCTGTCACATTTGATATTGTAAATTACACGCACAAGTCTGAAATAACGTTACCATGATGGCCTTAAATTTCTTTAATAACTCATGATATACTAGAGAATATATCTGTAGGAATATACACTTATCTACATCTACAATATTTATTATTAGATTTTGTCTGCATCTAACGAACCAAATAGAAATTCATAGGTATGCCATAAGGCCTCAAAAATGTGCGAGAGTAGATCATGGTATACATAAGATAATATAGATCACAAACATTTTTGTACATTACAAGAAAGATAAATTATTAATAAATAAATAGTTAGTGTGATTGATACAGTGCCGATGAATGTAGCATTTTGAAGACGATAATTTTACTGCAATTTATCAAAATGACATTATAAATTTAATTTTATTACGTTCATTACGCCTTTACAAAACTTGCGCCTATACAAGGAGAAATGTATTGTATAAATTGTGTTTATTTGTTGAATAAAACGAGTATCTCGTACTTGCTCCGAATGGGCCTATAAAATATTGAAATGTACATATTAATCACAGCTTGCAATATGTCAAGGATAATACAAACATTGTTGATTAATTATATAAATTATTGTCCATGTAAATAACGATAAGCAAGACTGAGAAATTTAAATGTAATTTATCGACATTGCTTTTTGTATAGTTCTTCATAAAATAAAGTATAAGACATGACAACACATTATGCTATGAAATGAATTTTTTTATTGATCGTGATTGAGTATCAAAAGTCGGTTGGAACAAAAAACAATCATTATTTAGTCAACTATTATATGTTATAATAGTCTCTGTTCGTCTTATTTCTGTTCTTATTAGTCTCATAGCAATGAGTTTTTAAGTATGAGACCGTCTTATTTTTCAATATATTCTTTAGATCAGATTTCATGAATAAATGAATTTTAAATAACGTTGATGTAAGAGTTTCATACAATTGATTTGTGTTTGTTTCTGTTTTAGAAAAAATGCAATGCTCCCTTATAGTAAATTATTTCATCACATTATATGTGTACATATATGTATACATCACTTTATATGTGTTTATGGATACATAATTCTTATTTTTCATGATTTAATTTCATAATTGTTTTTAATGAAAAATAATGAGGTAATAAAAGATGGCGTAATGTTGTAATTTGAAAATGATTAGGAAAGACTGTCAATAATGAATTCAGTTTCACTTGCCGGTTTAATTAGAAATCTGATTTATTTGGAAATATCTCTTTTGCCGGGAATAAATTTGTTCATCGAGCGTTAGAGAAAAGTAAAATTTTGTGCGACAAAACGTTAGAAACATTACAAATGTATCATATAAATGTCATCAGAATATGTTGGTCTAAATCTTTTTACATATGCCGTCATTCGAAACTTACATTCACATTCAAAGTCATTTTATTGATTTAAATCCATGATAACAAATGGGTTACTTTATTTTATAAAGAATTCTGATTGCCATGCCGATTGTTATAATTATTGTATACATGATTTGCTGTACGTTTTTTTATAATATTTTTTGGATTTATCGTTGTATTTGTTGTTAGAGAATTTCGCGTGTTAATCGATTGCTTCTCGTTGCCTTGACAATAATTTATTTATCAATACGAGTCTCTATTCATGGTCTAATCGGCCATATTAATTTTATTATAGATGTTACATTTCGCGAGCGCTCGTCGGCCTTACACGTACTCCTACAATTCGTACATATTTTGATGCACTAGAGCTGCATCGTTTATGTAGCGACTACCCGTAACTCTTCAATAGATGGCGCCACAAGTATTCCGAAAATAAACAAGAAATTGTGGTGAAGAAATAAAGTCGACGCGTGCTCGTGAATTTCGGCGTCTATTACGTAAACACGTTTGTAATGTGTACGTATTTGATGAAAGTATTATAAAGGAATGTATCATAGTGTAGAATTAGAACAATTTTAAGTTAGCATAGTGTAATATATTATGAAAATAATTAGCATAATTGTATCGAATCATGTAAATATATTGATTGATCATATTTTGCAATTGTATCAAATGTAGAATACAATTTCGGTCAACCCATCGCCAATGTGGACGGCAAATAAATTAAGTTTTTACATTCCTTATCTAAATTAATCTTTTGCTTTATTATATTTGAAATTATTATTTATACGAATGCTCTTATGTTGGTAATTATTTTTACTACTATTTAGTGAATTTCTATCGGTTAATTTAGTTTTTAGAAATGAATTCACGTCTATTTTCCATTTCCTTATTCTTTTTTGGCTTTCCTACTTTGAAATTCCATTTTTCCACATTCAATTGAATGTCATGTAAAGCTTGAGTTAGTGTGTGTATATTGGTTATATAAGATTTATGTCGGCCTTGTATTATAATGCGCGATGTTCAAGTGTACACCATCTAATGTTATGTATGTACTTGTCATGTGTATGTACCTGTTTAATAAATAAATAACCTTGCTTATCGTCAGATCAATAATGTATGTATTTTATGAGAATGGCGTTCATGTTTGCTTTTAAAGATCGTTTTAATGAACAAGCTATAATCATGTCATGAAAATAATATAATTTATATAGATAATTTTATTGGTTTTGTTGCAGCTATGTGTGTGTGACATTGTGGATATGGCATTTGAATGGGTTATCACTATTGACGCATCACATACATCTTTTGAATAATTAGTTTTCTTGTCGCTCTGTCTTGTTGAATCTGTAAACAACTGTATCTTATAGAAAATGTTGCTCTTTTGATGTTATGTAAATATTATTCTTCACACACACAATTGATCACCGTATTCTAAGTCAATACACACATAGCGACTACGAATCTATTAAAGAATCTATATTTTTTACTATATTTAAAAGCGAAGAATGATCTTGTGGTTAAAATGTTTCTGAAGAAACTTATTATAAAAAGTTCTCCATCAAGATATTGGAAATCGACTAAAGGAGAATCACTGTGTTCATATTTATTTCTGGAACTAACTGCCACAATAGTGAGGGTCCACAGCACCAACCCTGGCTGTGAAACGGCAATACTTTTGAGATTAACGATTTAAACAGATTCATGGGTAATGCGTGTATGTAAATAATATAATTTTATATATCGGTATCAGCTATACGAATGATAGGGATATGTTACGTTTAACATTTTGTAATCAGGTTAGGGAAAGGTGCCTAAGTCGGGGCTGCATATGGACAGGGCATGTGTTATAAGATTTTTTGATAAGTATACCCTCTACGCTGGGCTTCAACGTTGAACTGTTATGCCCAATAGTAGGACAAAAAATACTTTGAAAATTTATTTGGTAAATTTAAAGTACTCGTTATTTATTTTGTATTGAAAGTTCAGGAAACTATTCAGAAATACTTTACTATTGTTACAAGTCTAAGGTGCTGGTGCACTACTTAATTATTTAATATTACATACAATAATGTTTTGTTATAAAAGCAAAATTACTCACGTAATTAAACATCAATTACCATCACAATTTGTGTCCATATGTGGATGCCCTTAAAACGATCTGTTATCTAGAATAGTAGATAATGGTATGGTCGTTAAGCTATGTAAATCAGCATTAGATACTATAATTTATCACAATTGTAATGATGATTTATATGACAATGGATATGTGCATAATAATGGCGTTGTAAATAATTTTGTAAGAAAATACATAAATATCTTTATTTATCACCTTTTGTTTTATTTCCGTCATAATATACGTACAGAGTAGTTTTATCTGGGGTTTATGAATAATATATTCATGAACGGCAATGGCCACATACGTAGTGGACTGCATGTTCGTATACTAAATCGATATTTAAAAAATATCGAATTACCTACTGTTGACAACGCAGATAATACATGTCTGTGGTTAAGAACTCAATACTTATGAGTTATAATGAGAAATAGCGAATCTTAACAAAATTGTGTTCGTATTTTGAAAAATTACAAATTAAATATGTCAACGTACAAAATAAAAATTAATTCACCTAATTTTCAAGTTTGATCTTTCGTTCTCAGTGTGCGATTATAGCATGTTATCAAAACTACAATAAGTATCCATATAGTCATTAATTTAACTGTTTTCTTGTTCTAACGAGTCTTAGTTTTCTCAAAAGTATAATAGACTTTTGTTTTATACTACATACAGTAAATTAAATATCAAACTTAGTTAACTCCATTCTGGGAAATCATGCAATTTATTTCATTTTCGAGAGTGGAGTTGACCAGGTTTTATATTTAACTACAGGTATCTAGATTTACAGCAATAATGTTAAAAGTCCGATCACATTATCCGTAAAAATGTTAATTCGCCAAATTCAATTAGTATGTGAATCATTTTATATTAATTTTAAAGATAGTGATTTTGTTTTAACGTGGGAAATCTTAACGTTACTAGGGTAATATGGGGAAATCGAATTCGACGACCCGCGAGGCGGAGCGGATACCATACCGTGCTGACGCGCGACGAGTCCAGGGTTCGATTCCCGGCCAGACAGACATCTAAACGATGAATTTTGATTTCTGTTATGGGTCTGGGTGTTTGTGTATTCTTATATGTGTATGTCCATGGCACCCTCGACTGGAGAAAATCCTACTGTGGGGCCATGAGTGTAGAAACCGTTTTAAGTTAAACAAAATCTATATATGGAATCACGTAAGCAACCCGCTGTCTAGATTAATTCTTTCATCAGTGCGACACAATAAATGAGTTGAATTTCGTTTCGAGTCGGGGTTTTTTACATTAGCTGTAATCAGACTTCCTGGAAAGCGTTTATGCCTTAACTTTGCTTAAGGAAGTATGCTTGCTTCACCTAATTGGATATGATACACGTTTCTGGGCGCCCCGGGCGAGTCATACCTTTGGCACTCTTTATCAATTTAAATATTAGGCACCTAATATATATAAACAGTGCCGGCTTTGAGGACCAGGTACGCCGGGGTCCACGCGCCTCGAGCACCAACGTTACTACGTAAAAGAACGGAACATCTTACACTTTATGGGGCTTTAAGGATACCAAATGTGCGATAGTGTGTGAGGATACCACTTGCCCGAAGTGCACAAATGTTTTGACTCGGTCTGGACGCCAAATGAGTGCCTTGGCCGGGGCGCCTAGGTGGCTAAGGCTGCCTTCTGCTATAAAGCCGGAGCTAAGTTCTTGCGCGTCCGTAAGTCCGTCCGTAAGTCCGCGTTGCTTATTCATGGATAGAAATGTTTACGTAATAAAAAAGGATCTACTAATCTATACATATTAGGTATTGCCTTTTTTTTTGTTTTTTTTTGTTTTCGAAGGGGAAACCTTCAAAAGGTACCCGGCGCCTTGGGAGCGACGCCAGGTTATGTGGGATTTTTACCGCACTAAAACCCCCCCGGTGGCCGTCCTCAGCGCTATGTGGAGGAGTTCGGGAACTTTATAGACCATCGCTGAACTCCTCCAAACGCGATGCCCCTTTCGGGCTCTGCCCCGGTGAGCATTTACTCACCGTGCACCTGCGGGTGTTTACGACCGTACGCGACCACACATACAGCCGTGCTTCCCGGGGTCGCTGGATGGACGGTTCGAGCTCCCACTCTGGCCGCCCGCAACTCCACAAGTTGTCTTTGACCCCCTTTTAGTCGCATCTTACGACAGGCAGGGGATACCGTAGCCCTATTCTGGTCTCGGGACTACAGGGACAATATTAGGTATTACCTACCTTTTATTTTCAACTATCAACTATTAAATAATTTTACTACAAATTTTAAATAATTATCTGCCGTTTTCACTAAATCCAAAAATACTGACCTCTATGTTCAACGCAGCAGTAAGTATAAGCAAAGTATGTTGCAAGCATCTAGTTAAAACATTACCGTGATTATATACGGTTGATGTTCCGAATTGACTACTTATATACAAGTATAATGGAGTAGTATATTTCGTTAGACCGTAACGTTCGCTGCCTTCCTTTTCCGATGTCGGTGAAACGTGTAAGTAATTTCAGTATTTACGCAATCGTTTCTATACTTATAGCTATTGCAGTATATTTAACAGACTCATAGTTTATGAAAAATAACAGATATGCGTGGTTGCGCCGTGTTGCGTACGAGTTGGAAATATTAATTTCACACGTATGTAGTAAGTATGTTATGTAACAACACTGACCTGTGATTTATTGTCATATAACTACTTACCTTCATGAGAATGTACGCAAATGATGACAGAGCGTAATGATGGCAATGGTTTAGTGGCAAATTAAGATTGTAAAAGTCTTACGGCTACTTACTTAAACAGAAATTCCGAGATTCAAGTCATCTCTGATTTTTTAAACTTATATGGCATCAGAATTAAACCATCGTGAAAAAACCTACGCGATTACCTCTAAACATTACAACAACAGAAAAAATTTAATCGAGAGATTCGTCTTTCGAGAGATTTCGAGAGAGAACGTATATATTTTGATGTAAAATTAAAATTTAATTCAACGTCTACAGTGAATTGTCGATTATATTTTCTGCAAATATAAATAAATATTAGCGAATACATTTAAATAACAAAAATTAACACCACGCCTAAAATTCCGAAGAAAACCTTGAGAAAATCTTATTTAAATCTCCTTCTAAAACCTATAACATCAGACTCATAATGC
The DNA here is from genome assembly GCA_018251915.1 of Urbanus proteus proteus. Lineage (NCBI taxonomy): Eukaryota > Metazoa > Arthropoda > Insecta > Lepidoptera > Hesperiidae > Urbanus > Urbanus proteus. The sequence goes on from DWPV01008051.1 coordinate 8,358, forward strand.
ATTTTGTTTGTGTTACAAACAGTAGGTAGGAAATATATTTGTCGTATCTGCTATATAAAAGATAATCTGTTTTAGACTACAAAGATGTACAAGCTATTAAAAGTCAATGTTAACATGAAGGTGTAACTACTTATGTCCTTTTAAAGACTTATGTTCCACACGAGGTCGAATCAACTGCAATAACAAGAATTTCCCCTTTTGTGAACATTTTAAAGCTATCTTGATTGTAGGTAGGTACTTAGTTCATTTTTGGTCTCATACATGAACTCTATATTAATAGATTAGTGTTAGTAGTTAGAAAAAGAGGGTGCCTACGCTGAACGCTAGTTTGGCGTAGGCACCCTTTTAGATTATATCGATAAAATATCCTTTTCGAGCCTGAAACATTAAATATACAATTTACGTATAGTAATAGTGTCGACCAAAATCCGGGACTATCTTAGGACTATCTCAAGCGTTACCTTTGGATATTGTCAGACTCAACTCTATTTCACCAAATATTTAATGTTTCCGTTGTTTACTTACTTATGTCTTTAAGCATCTTCTAAGGTAAGGTCCTTACCTTACCTTAAGGTAACTTACCGTACCGTACTTACCTGCCTTACCGTAAGGTATGAGCTACTTACTGTTTTATTTTATTGTTTCGTGTAGACATTACTAAGTAAAGGCATTATCCGCATAAAAACATTTTTATAGGGGGCGGATAAAATGGTTTTTAATAAATAATTAATTATTGTGTAATAATAAAGTATTTGCAGTCGATAATATTTTTATGACTTAATTGTTGCAATAAATATATTTTTCTTACAATGTTGTGTTGTGGAGTTCAATTCCATTTGTTACAAAGTATCCACAAGTCAGATTATACAATCATTAAATAGGTTATTATTTATATCGAAGTGTTAACTACGGATCAATGCACCGTTGATTTCAATTTACTAACTTACCTAAAGTGCAGCTAAACAATGTCGGTATGTTCTGGACTGTTCTACAGAACATAGCTATGACATTTACCTAATTTATATTATACATATATTAGTTATAAAATTAATTAATTTTTATTAATTAATCTCAAAATTAATCTATGTCGTATGTTCATAATGGTCTTTCAGAATTCATATGTGGCATCCAGACTGCCTGGAATTCTATAAAATCTGTATGGTAATTGAATAAAACAGGTAACTCGTACGTCGTGTTTTTTTTTAAATTTAATACCACTAAATAATGTATAAAAGGCATTTTATCATAAGATTGAAGTAGAATACGAGCTGACAGTCCTCATGATGGTAAGTTGACATTGCCTCTTATGGAGATCAATGCCCAACTTCATATGGAACAGGTTCTATCCGAAGCCGATAACAGATTGTAAGCTTTTTTTATTTGATCAAAGTAGCAAATGAGCATGCAGTCCATCTGATGGTAAGTGGCCACTGCTGCCCATGGACATCCATAATCAACCTCAGTTAAGATCAAGTTCTACCTAAGGTCTGCGCCTCTGGTATGACTCCAATTTAATGTAATGTGGAGTTGATTACAGATATCCATGGACGGTAACGACTGCTTATAATCAGGTGAACTTCGCGTGTATGATACTTCAATCAGATAAAAAAGTACCTACTGTTAAGGATCTCCTAGGATTCATAAAGTTTCATATCACTATCACTACATAGTACAAAACAAAGTCGCTTTCAGCTGTCTGTCCCTATGTATGCTTAGTCAATTGTTGAGCAAGATACTGGAGCTATATATAGCTTTTGTTTTGTATTAAAATAAGCTGCATTTAAAAAAAGAGAATAAAAAATATAAATTTATGATAAAATGAACACAGACAAAAAGACAAACCCGCTGAGTTTCTTGCCGGGTCTTCTCAGTTGAGGTCGCGTTCCGATCCGGTGGTAGAATAAGAA
>DWPV01008052.1:0-10264 GCA_018251915.1 Urbanus proteus proteus
GGGCCCGGGCCGCGCGCGCTCGCCGCTGCGCCTCTCGCCGCTGCCGCTGCACGCGCCGCACACGCCGCTGCACGCGCACGCGCACAAGCCGCGCGCGCTCGAGCCCGCCGACGACACCGCCGACCTCGAGGAGCTCGAGCACTTCGCCAAGACCTTCAAGCAGCGCCGCATCAAGCTCGGTACGTACCACAACGATCCACGTCGGTATTCGTTGTTGTTCATGTTATCATTTATCAATGAAATTTCTTTCACTTTCCGCAGGTTTCACGCAGGGCGATGTGGGCCTCGCGATGGGCAAGCTGTACGGAAACGACTTCTCACAGACCACCATCTCGCGCTTCGAGGCCCTGAATCTGAGTTTTAAGAACATGTGCAAGCTGAAGCCGCTGCTGCAGAAGTGGCTGGAGGACGCGGACTCGTCGATGACGGGCGGCGGCGGCTCGACGGCGGTGGGCGCGGGGCACGCGGAGGCGATCGGCCGCCGCCGCAAGAAACGCACCTCAATCGAGTCCGGCGTGCGCGTCGCGCTCGAGAAGGCCTTCCTGCATAACCCCAAGCCCACCAGCGAGGAGATCGCCGCGCTCGCCGACGCGCTCTGCATGGAGAAGGAGGTCGTGCGTGTCTGGTTCTGCAATCGCAGACAGAAGGTATGCCACTTGCACGATATACTCGACTACATCCTCCATGACCTCGATTAGTAAGTAATATTTAAAACAGACGTTTCTTAATTTTCAGGAAAAACGAATCAATCCGCCCGCGGGCGAGGTGGGCTCGGGCGGCGCGAGCTCGCCCGGCGCGGCGCTGCTGCCGCTGGCGCACGCGCGCTCCCTACCGCACGCGCACGCCGCGCACGCGCACGCGCACGCCCACGCCGCCGCGCAGGCGCACGCGCACGCGCTGCAGGCCGCCGCGCTGCAGCCGCTGGCGCTACTGGCGCGACCGCCGCAGCGCGACTGACGCGCGATCACACACACATATCTTCTTGTAAATAGCCCCCCGCCCTGTACAGAATAGAGTACGTGTAAATATTAGAGTGCCGGTGACGTCGGAAGCCGCGGAGCCCGGAGATGTGAAATATTAGAGTGACCGTTCGGATGCCGTAATGTTTCGATGAATGCGGTTCCAAATTATTTTATTATATCGATTTTATTTAAAGTGACGGAAAAAATAGTGTCCGAATGCGATCCTTAAGGATGACTTTTACGGAATCTGGCTAGAGCTACTTACTTAAAAATTTTAATCAGATGGAAACCGGGCTCGTGAAATTGACGAGGCCCCTTTATAGACTCGAGATCACCGTGTTGTTCAGTAGTCTCGACGTTACGAGCCTGTAAGCCGTAGAGTACGCGGGCCGCCGGTCGGTCGGCAGCCGCGCGGCACCCGCGCGGTCGCCGCTCGGTCGCCGGGCGGCCGGCGAGCCCGCACCTAGCGAGTAAGTTTATATAATTATGTGAATTTTATTTATGTGAGGCGCGCCGCCGCCGTGTACAGAACTCATATCACTTAGCGCACGACGCGTATGTAAGGTGGATGTGTAGAAAACTATCTATATGTTACAATAAAACATGATAGATGACTCTGACTTTTACTTTCCTGCCTATCCTATTCTAACCCAAAATACGGAATTTAGATAAGTTTAACATCTATGCGAATATATTAAGATCCATTGTCAGTCTGTGGTATTGTCGAGTCTCATTAGCTATAAACTAAACAAATATTAACGGGACTTGATAATCACTAAATATTTAGTTATTTTTTCAAATGTACCTATTTAAAAAACTAAATCAAAAACTATAAGTTAAAGTGAAAAAATACTGAAAGAAATTACGAGGCCGACTTAGTTGAAATCAAGGTGATTAAAAAAATCACCCAAAATATATTCGTATAATGGGATGATAAGACCTAACAAATGTAATAAAAATGACACATATTTCCTGAAGTATTACTGCCTACAATTTGATCCTATCCTAAAGAATGCAATATGCAATGCAATATCGTTTTAATGAAATAGTTCAATACCGGGTCAATAAAATAGAATTTAAAAAATCTTATTATCAGTTACAGTTTCTATAAAAATCTGTAACTCCTTTAAACTATTTTTAAAAGTACGTACGCCAGGTACGTTCGGATTTAGCCCTCGTTAATTTTAAATAGGTACCTGCCTAAGCATATTCATAGGACGCGACCTCGATCCACAAATTATTATTTATGTATATATTCTAAAATTATAAAATGAATTATAATTATTAAGTCCTAAAATATACATAAGCGTTCATTTACTTACATGTAAATAGATACGGTACATTAGAAGTTATTGTTATTTTGTTAAAGATTTTTTTTTATATGTATAAAGTACCGAAAGGTAATTTATAATAATTACAATCCAGCCTAATATAAGACTATTTTGTTAAAGATTAATTTAATATTATTATTTAAACAGAGTACCTACCTATTTACCTATGTAGGTATTTCAAATGTTGCAACTGAGCTAGAACTAAATAGTAGGTACATAATTAGTCACCTTCGTTATTTATGCTGCTTCTGTTAAAATTTGAATTCAACTAAAACTAAAAGTTATTGTCAAATTGCAAATAAAAATGAATAGATAATAAAAAATCAATCCTGACTTAGCAGACCGATAAGAATGATGCTTAACTGAAACACAAAAATAATATCGACACTACGGTTTAGTGTAAGTGTAAGAAATAAAACATAAATAATACGACACTAAACGTTATAAATTTGTTTTTAAGATTGAAAACTTATTTCACTCATGTGTAGACTATCATATTTTTGGCTTACAGCAAAATTACGCTCTACAGCGCCATCTATTGAAGAGTAGATAAACTGTTATTATGCGTCGTGGCGCCATCTAGAGTACTCTCATGTAGGTTGTTCGATCTCTACTATACTTATTTACACCATAACAAAAAAGTACCCGTTGTTTCGGTAGAGGTCTCTGCTATCTGGTATCAATAAGCGAAATTGTGGTGAAATTAATAGTAATTAATAGTTATTACATCGCAATATTAAAATTGTTCTGGGGTTCCTCTTTAAAAGTGTAAATATAAATAGAAGTAAAACGTAAATATACTGTGTACAAATGCTTTACAGAAGCAAAGTGCGACTGTATTACTCATATGACACCATGACACACTATAATATATGATTTTACTTTGTCTGTGGATTTAACCCCATAGATTCATTTAGTAATATAGTTACATACTACTGTAATATGCATACTACTGTACATACATACATACATACATACATGCTCGGCAATCTTTGACCAATCAGTATTCCGCTGAGTAATAATAAGTATTTTTAAAAAGGTATATGTAGGTAGTAGGTACCTACTTAATTACCGCATTAATCTGTAAAAAGAAAATAGTAGAGTTTCTTGTATCAAATAAATTACTAGTAGGTTGGCTATTTCTTAATCTTTTTTACAAAAAGCACGGACCTACCTACAGTGCCGGCTTTAGGGGGGATGACAGCCAGGGTTGCTCCCCCGAAAGCCGGGGCGCTGGGACTCAAAGGGTGTCACAAGCGTCAACTCATATCGAAAAAATTAAATATCTTCCATTTTCTACAAGGGCGCCAAATGTGCAACTTATCCGGGGTGCCGAGATGCTTAAGAACGGCTCTTCCTACCTATATACTAGATACCTGCGCCTTGTTATACCTACTTGAATCACGATTTACATAATCCAAGGGGCTTGAAGCTAAAAAAAACAGATTTGAATTCGATTACCTACCTACTAAATAACTGTAACTTGCATCTAGCCTTAATTATTTTGTAATAAAATAACATATTTATACAATTGATATACTAAGTACTTTAATACATAATATCTCAATTATTAAAACCTAATCTTTATTACGTGTTACGTACCTGCCAGTCTTGCCACAGACAATCAATTAGTAGGCTCGTTAAATAGGTACCTACGTTATTAATGCTTATTTATTATTATGTTATGTTCTGTAATAAATAAACTGTGATTGTTATTATGTATTAGCGTGCACGACGGATAAGTGCGTGTTATGCGGAGGTCGCGACCCGTCGCCCGTCACCCGCGGCACGACGTCCCCTGCCACCGCCGCCGCCGCCGCCTGAGACGTCTTCGTCAGTCCACCTTACCTGTACGTGACTGTGGCAGTTGACCACTCACCGGCATCCGCTAATGTGGCGCGCAAACATGCGAACGTCGAGCGGAGTCACGCCGCTCCAAGCCAATGAACCGAATGCAACTAGACTCACTCTTAAGTGGATGTATGTTGCCGTAAAACTAATGAAATTCAAGATAAAAATTTAAACACAGAAAAAGAGATACAAATATATTTTTCTAATAATTACTCCGGTAGTAAATTAAATATATTTAAGACACCTCTCTGTGCAACTAATAATTGTCAACATGTGGGTCATTGCACTTACTTTTGCTGAGCCGTCATAAACATGCACATGTATTGACATTATTAAATATGTAGGTTACTTACAGAATATTTTTTATGCTAAACAAAAAGTGCGGTTCGTTAGATGTAGATTATGTTAGAGACAATATAATTGTACATATTTTTCATAACTGTCGATTTTCCAAAAATCGTATGATATTTTATCTGTTATTTAAATAAAAGCAAAAATAGATTTCCTCATATCGTCCGTACAATTTCCAAAGTAAATAAAAGATAGCGATCAGTAATGTGTAATGTGTGATGCAGCGCCGGGCCTTAAGCCCGCGCACGATATCACTCTCGTTATCAGTGCGCGATTAGATACCGTCGCGAGCGCACCGCCGCGCGACCACCGCCGCCGACATGGTCGCCGTGAGGACCAAGGACCGCCTCGCCGAGCTCCGCCATGTGAGTAACTTCTTACGACCTGATCATTATCTTTTTATTCGATACTTTATTGTGAGTAACAGAGGAAATGCCAAAAACTTTGTGTCACCTCACAAATCGCGATCGTGTTTTGTTCATCGAGTGTTACCTACTATTAAATTAGCATTAGGTAATTGCTAATTTTAAAAATATCATAAGTCACTATAATTAACTTGTATACCTAACGATATAGGTACGTTTTAATATTACAACTTGAGTATAATTACTTTTTTTTGCTTTAATCAAAATTGCTACAATCCGCTGGAGATCGATAGCGGAGCGCTGAGCGGTGACCGGTGGATTCATGTGATTCACAAGATAACGGGAAAAGTGTCTTGTTATGACATTGCAAATAAAATCATCAACTTATACTGTCATTTCAAATACGAAACGGTTTATGTATAGTTGCATAAGTAACGTAGATTTACCAATCGTAATTCCGCGACTACCGCGATCTACGGTAAACTATGAGTGGAAATGAAGATAATACCGGTAGTTATGACGCGTCTTTAACCAGTGGTAGTTCGTTTTGATCAGTGCCGGTATGAATTCATTCCTCCTACGACAATAACGCGAGATGCGACTGCGAGCGACGGCGAAGGCTGCGAGCGAGTGGCCACTTTGTTTAGTCAAGTGTGCGATCCGCAGCGTCGCGGGCCGCTGCCGGCGCCCGCCCGCGTCGCTCTCTACAGCGTATTACAATCGTGTTCAACATATTCACGATATCTCCGCAATCAATCTGTTCTCAGAATCCATCGTCAACATTAATAAATACGATGATGATATAGGTACATATTTTGATTCAAGTAAACGAATAGTAGGTAGATATACTTAGCCAATCGAAGTTTCATATTTAACACTCTAATACTAACTACACGAGTAAATATTGATACCTATAGGTACAAACAATGAAATGTATGTGTTGAACGTTTTGATTTGTAACTTTACCTCCATCACGGTTTTAACAAAGGTCATGGGTTCAAGTCATGTTTACGTAATTATTTGGGTTTCGTGTTACCAAAATGTATTGTTTATGTTAAATACAATTAACATATCTTATATTTAAATAGTATAAGTAAAAATGGAAATTTTATTTCCAAAACGTGTAACAATATTATTATTTCAGTAGGTACCTCATACAAAAAACTACATTTTATAAGATAGAAACATAGCTAGCTAGATCATAGACTTCATTAATTTCACTTCGTTAAGAAAATCTGATGTCAATCATAAATGCATTGTTACTCTTGAAGACTAAGTTCGTCGGCAACAAGGTACTCTCTTCCAACATAACGCAAGAACTACTCCACACTAGCGTGGCGGTAATGTCTCCGTGGTCAAACCATACTCGTTCTACAACCTTGCAAAGATCCAGACTAAGACTTATCGAACAATCCTGTTTTGTCGATAAGTAATTAGGGGTATTAATACCAAAGTCATTAGTCAACTAAAATATGAAGTGCATGATGAATTTGGAAGTACTTGCAGCTGGCGAGCGGCGCCGGCGTGTACCACGACACGGTGCTGGAGGCGCCCGCCGCCGCGCCCGACGGCAAGTGGCAGGACCTGGACGAACTGTTCCGCGAGGTGAGTGCTACAACGCCGCTCCCACCACTCATAAACAACATACTATAATAGTAGGTATATTTAGTAATTAACTTTTTTTAAGCAATCGGCCATGATTATCATTAAAATAGATAGGAAGAAAAAAATACATGGTTTGCCCTCAAATACCGCTTCGTGTACAATGTGGCTTACTATTTTTGAAATAGGCCAGCAAAAAACGTGTCATAATATACGTGTAACAAAATACTGACAAGGACTAGGTACCACAACATTTATGTATGTATCTCTGACACAATCCAATTTCTAAGTGGACTTTGTTAATGATTATCCTACTTTTTGTGGGTTTACGGGTGGTTTTGCGGTGAGTACTTTATCAAATTCATTTATTGTTGTGCCTTTGACGAATTAATTGGCGTGTCGTAGGTACTCCAATTAAAACAAACTCGCAACGATAACTGACCGTTCATTGCGTTCATTTAGCTCATTAAAACATGAAATATTTGTAGCAAACAACATTGCGCGCAGCATCAACTGTTTAACTAGTTCATGTGCACGATCCTATGGCCTTCATGGGATATATCGAATATAGTTTAATCTGCACGATGTGCACTGGAATTGTTTATGACAACAACATGCGTTTTGCACATGCATTACTCTCGAAGACAGTGACAGTGGCGGTCAAGGCAGGCGGCTGCGGCGCGTCGCTGCGGCCCCGCGGCTCGCGATGAGATCACGCGGCTCACGGCGCGGCTCGCAGCTCATAGCGCGGATCATTGCGGTTAGAGGACGCTCGCACCTTGCCGTGCCGCGTCTAGTAAATTACTCGTTAACTAGAATTATTATGTAATATTTAAACATGACTTCATAAACGACATTCTGCTTATAAGTAGGTCAGCAATGCACGTAACACGCTATAAATACATTTTAATGCAAAATCTTCTGTTTTATTTACACACTATGTTACCTACATGGAGTCCCCGATTAATTGAATTTTTGCTCTTGTAGCATTATAGCGATTCGTATACGCAAAAAGCCGCAAATGACAGGAGGTACCGAAACGCAAGGCTTATCGGTCTCGTCAGAGTCATTAATTTCTTTTCCCTAAAAGATCTGTTTTTTTCTATCCTAAGTCATCTACTTATTAGCTTCTTAGTTTAATAACAAATTCGAAAAAATCTCAAACGGACCTTATTATGAAATCGAATACATTTGAATTCCAGGTTGAGCAAATTCGCGACTGGATCCATGACCTCAACCTCACCACGCAGCTGATGCGGCGCCTGCACGCTGACCCCACCTACCACACCAACAAACGTAAGTTTTTTCCCATAAGAATGAAGTACGGTGGGCTTCTATTTGAAGTCATTCCCATATGCATTGTTACTTTTGTGGACTATGATGACCTCATAGAAGAGTCCACAAGCTTAGAAATAAGTATAGTCGAACTGGTCTTATTTCACCACGTTGTTAACCTGTCTGAAATTTTGAAGTACCTACATACAATCCTGCACCATGGGTCTAAATAATACCTTCTTGACATAAATGCGCTATTTATTGAAGTGTTTATTAGTTTATCTTAGATTTAGGTATCGTAATAAATTGTGCAACCGTAGAAAAGAGCGTACCACTATTAAAATGTGACGGTGCAGCGTAGTGGTAAGATAACGGTTCGTTAGATCTGCAGGAGCAATTGGACGCGGCGGTGACGCGGTGGGGCGGCGCGGCGCTGAAGGCGAGCGGCGCGCTGCGGCAGCTGGAGCAGCGCGCGAGCGGCGACGGCGGCGCGCGGCCGCAGCACGGCGCGGCGCGGCGCATCGCGCGCCTGCAGAGCGCCGTGCTGCGCCGCCACTACGCCGACGCGCTGGCCGACCACCAGCGAGCGCTGCAACTCGTGCGAGATGACCAGATGCGCTTGCTGCAGGATCAAATGCGTCTTAGTAAGTTCCGACAGAGAGAGATACATAGCTATAGAAGAACATTGATATACTACTTTGAAATAGTGGTATATGTAAAATAGAATAAGGATATAGGAAGACCTTTCCAAATCCACTAGGCCTCGCTAACTTATTTTATTACATGTATACCTGATTGCAGGTATTAGAAAAATAGTGACAACCTTTTTTTAGAAAGCCAAAAAAATATTAGATATTTAAATATCCACTGTCACTGTTACACCAAGTTACTGGGGGCAAATATCCATTATTATATTGTTTGTTTTCTACTTATGTTACAAACAAATAAACAAATATTTTTCCCTTGAAAATAAAACATATAACTGCACTCAAGTTTATTGTTGGTCACTAAGTTGCTTACAATTATCGATAGTAATGATATAAACAGTTGTATCAGAGTGTTGTATAGTAAAACCAGGTACCTATACCAACATATAAGTAGACATTGATTATGAAAAATAATAGTTTTAGTAGGTACTTGTTGTATCTGTACTGTGCTAATGAACAAAAAACTGGCATCGATGTTCAGGTGGCCAGCGATCAAGGTTCAATGGACCCGAAGTTCATTTCACGGTTCAGATCGGTACAGCGCGGTGCAGCGCTAATTACCGGCGAACCGGGCCGGTCGCTGAACTGCTATATAACTTTAATTTCGTGTTAAACGGTTCCTTACGAATCTCTGTAAAAGTTATTATTTTAAAACAAATATTAAAATTAAAATATTTTATTTCAGTCATTTTTTTGGAATAAATATTTTTGTCCGTTATAAGCCTACCATCTCCACACTTCACAAAGATTTTCATTATGCATAAGAAGCGACGAAAGAAATTCTATAACAAAAAGTTATACCGGTATATAATAGTGTTCTCAATTGGAGCATCATGTATTGAGTTTATTTAAACTTTATTTCTGAAAAAATCGTCATAATTTGATCTAATTTTCATAATAAAACTTCATGCAAGTTTAAATAAAATAAAGTAACTAAAATTGATGTACAATTTATACAAATATTTTTAATTATTTTATTAACATTATATTATTATTACATTCACATAGATTATGTTTATAAATATGTAGTGTAAATGGATTGATGCGAACGCTCTAGTTTTTCTTGATGACCGAAGTCAACGATCGTGCAGCGCGCTGCAGTCCCGCTGCCCCGCGCGCCGCCGCCGCGCCGCCGCCGCGCCGCCGCCGCGCCGACGTGCCAACGAGCGCTAACTGCGCGCTGCCGCTATCGTATTGCTCTTCCGTTACTTGTATTAATCATCGCTTAAACATTATGACTGTCTTCAATTATGAACTTTTGCAAATATTCGCTAATTACCGAATTTTATTTGCAGCCAATGTCAATCTATCAGAAGAGGAATGCGAACGTCTTCTCGATTCAAACAACATCGCGCTGTTTGTTGATAATGTGAGTATGTAGTAAGTTATACTACCTTTATTTATGAAATTATGACTATAAAGTAAATTAAATGTATGTATTTTGTTAAATTCGATTTTGAAAGCGAAAATGTAGAACAACATCTAAACATTTAGATATTGTTATTAGAATAGATACTCGACAACTTTGAGTTGTCGTAAGAAAAATCTTCATGTCGTAGTGAACGATGAGGTACCTTCAAAAGGTATCCGAGGTTTTGGGAGCAACGCCGGGTTATGTGGAATTTATACCGCACTAAAAACCTCGACAGTGGAGGATTCCGGGAACTCGATTGGACGTTCGCCGAAATCCTACAAGCGCGATGCCCCTTTCGGGCCCTCTGCTCCGGTGAGCATTTGCTCAAACCCCATCAGCTGGTATTTACGACGTTATGCGACCACACATAACGCCGTCCTTCCCGGGATCGCTGGCTGGACGGTTC
>DWPV01008053.1:0-10264 GCA_018251915.1 Urbanus proteus proteus
ATTAAATCACAAATGTATCATGATATAACGAACAATTTGAGCTATTTTCCTAAAACTTGTCAAATACCCTATTGTGTCGTGTACTTTTACCACACTGTATCGCAACTACACTTCCTTGAATTTTTATAATGTTAAATGTCAAAGACCGCAAGTTGTTAAACGAAACTCCAGAGTGACGACAGGAAATATGGACAATCGCAATAATGATTATCTAATTTATTCATCGTCCTGTCAAAAGATCCTTACCGGAAATCACAACAGTTACAATATTCATAAACATACCGTGTCAATAACTGTTTATATAAAAGTTTGATTCGAGTCTCATTTATATTTTTTATACTAAATATATTTTGCGTATTTTGTCGTAATGATTTCTGAAAAAAACGTAAACATACCTAGTATGTTTACCTTTTTTTTAACATCCTAAATAACTATTTTGTATTTGAATATTGAAACCAGGGATGTTTTGGAGCTCCGTAACCGTAACCGGAACTATCAGAAATCCGAAATTAAAAACTATCCGAAATCGTAACCGAATCCGATATAAATATTTAGGATAATTTCGGATAGGGGAGGAGTTTAAATATGACATAATGACAGGTTTTCGTCCGCCCGAACCGACGTAGTAACCGTTTAAGTTCCATAATAATAATTGCAAATAAAGAACATCATTACTTCATTGTACTTTATTTTTCATTTACATTTACTAATATTCTTGAAAATCATATTTCCGTAACCGAAATTATCCGAAACTATCTGGTAAATTGAAATAATTTCATTTCCGTAACCGAATCCGAAACCGGTATAATTCTTTTCACATATCCGTTTCCATATCCAGATTCGAAATTTCATATCCATAACATCCCTAATTGAAACTACAAAAGTTTGCGTACCTTAAGTAGGTTGTAACTTTTCTCATAGTTAAACTATGACAACTGTAGTTGTTAGTTGGATGGACAGTTACTAGTAGTTTAACTTCGAACGCTTTGTGCGTTAAAGGACATGTCATGTTAATTGTTAAACTTACCTCGGTTCCACACCAATAAGCTATGACAAAATGTTTTAAAATGGGAGGAGGCTGGATGGCGAAGATCTCGTAAAATTCTCACATAAAGCTGTACAAAAGGGCTTTCTGGTCCCGTATACTGATAGTTTATTCCAGGCCTCTTTTTACTTCAATGGTAATACCGATGCCCATTACTGACACAAAAAAAAATGCAGGCAAATATCGAGTATTTCACTACTTATTAGATAATTAAACGACAATGCATTCCATCCGATATCTTTTTACGTGTAAACAATAAATAAATAAAAGAAAAATAAAAAAATAGAAAATAAAACAGCCTATTTATTCCAATAACATACATGGTCATAACATAATTTTGTTATCTTTGTCACATTTTAAGTACATATTTCTATTTTTTTCTAAATTATTGTAATGTAAAATAATATGGCATACGTGTATATTCTTTGTCTTAGCGATCACGGTGACATGTAGTCTCTACACAGCGTTGCGTCAACCGCCCAGTAAGGCGCGGAATGCGCGACCATCGTTGCACCAACTTTCAATGCGGCGGAAACCTAACACACTTCCAGTGATTAGCAAGTGGCTTAACTCTGTTTTACGCGTAATTAGCTATATTTTAATAGTATGTAACTAATTGATAATAACTATTTTCACGTAGATTTGATTTTTAAGATCTTACGGTTGATTAACCTGTAACGGGATAATTTACATAATATGAGGCAATTTTTTTAGTCCTCAGGAATGGCCACGCACTTGTGATCGGCTTCAAGGAGAACCATTTTTATATACGGCGTTGAATAAGATGTCTGAGGGTGGTGATGATCACTTACTATCATTTGTTTGGACGAATGTTCATTTGTGATTTAAAATACGTAAAAATCTGCACTTAATTCATCAGTGATCTAAACAGAGAATCTATACAAATAACTAAAATTTAAGTGTCTGTTTGTGATTTCTTATTTACAATTTTTTACTCAATGCATATGAAAGTGTACACGATCCCCGAAAATGCAGTTAATTTTTTTTTGTCTGTCTGTCTGTTTGGCTAAGCTAATCTTCTAAACGGCTGGACAGATTTTGACGGGATTTTCACTGGAAGATAGCTGAAGATCTAAGGCATAGCCTATTACTATAGTGGCCTATTACTTTAATTTTTGAATTTATGTTTATTTAACTATTCTTTTTTACTTTTTAAACGCGAGTGAAAACGTGGAGATCAGCTAGTATTACATATGACTGTCGGCGAAAATCGCTGTCGCCCATAATTAGGTTTATACGGAATACTGTTGATGATCACAGTAATCACAGTCACAGTAATCACTATTATTACAGATGATCATCTAGTGTGAGATGGACTGCATGCTGGATTTCTATTTCTCAACATTACCTACTTATAATAATATTTTAAGAATACTTTAGCTGAAAAGTATATACTTACCTGCATATTTCACTCTCCAAGTAAAACGTACTTTTTATTGGTTTTCGTCTCGTATTTTCTTGTTCACGCTTTTCGTAAACAAAATTGATTCACCTAACAGAACTCTAACAAACTCAGAAGTTCACAAGAAAGTAGCAAGTTCTGTGAGTAAAAACACCCTTTTCTTAGTCTCGTTTCTTGCAACTTTTTCGCCCCTTTCACTCCTAATGAACCACAAACTCGTGAAGGAACTCGGTAAATTCAGATAAGTTACTGAAAGTTAACTATAGCCTTTTTTATTAGCTCTGAAAGTTCAGTGGATATTTCTTGAGGAAACTTGTAAATTGGGATCTTTCCTGTCACGCAGGAATATAGATTTACTCACTATGCTGCTAGGTAGGTAATTTATTTACTTAGCTAAGTAGGTATTTCAACACTAAAATGTCCAAATCATTAGTAGGATTTGGACATTTTGGTACCTTTTTTTTGTTGACAAGAAGGAAACCTTCAAAAGGTACCCGACGCCTCGGGAGCGACGCCGGGTAATGTGGGATTTTTGGGGACTGGAACCGCACTAAACACCCCCGGTGGCGGGCCTCGGCGATGTGAAAAGGACTCCAACGTCCTTCCCGGGGCCGCTAGATGAACGGCTAGAGCTCCCACAATATGTAGCTGCCCGCAATTCCGGACCCCCCTTTTAGTCGCCTCTTACGTCAGGCAGGGGATACCGTAGCCCTATTCTGGTCCCGGAACTTCAGGGACAAGGGGTAGTTATGCCTACTAACGAAGAAATAGAAGCAGTAGTAAAATCCACTTAACAGATACCACTGCTACACATGGATAATTATATTTTGCACATTTTATACCTAACTTCATAAAGAACGGCAGCCGTACATTATGTTAATTAGTAACGCATTCTCCTGAGAAGTTTGAATGACTCATATAAGTGTAGTGCTGTAGCAAACCGTATGTATTCGTTACTGAGGAACGGTTTCGCTATCAAGTACCGAGTAACGAAACGTTACGAATACATTTCGTTACTCGCTTCGCATTTTTGTATGTACTCGTATATAATTTGCGTATCGTATTGCGTACGAGAATACGACTCGAGAAGTTACACTAGGTTTTCTATGTTATGAGGTATCAGAAGTAACGAGTAACGATACGATACGATTTGTTTTTTTTTTATATGATGGAACTAGCAAACAAGCACGCATCCATCTGATGGTAAGTGGCTACTGCCACCCATGGAGATCTGTAATAAACCCCTGATCACAATCCTACCTGATGTCGGCCACAGATGCGTTGCTACCCCTGCGGACTAAGTTGGAACACCTCGGATAAGTATGTCTGTATAACCACACCCTTCAAACCAGAAAATAGCAGCACTACACTGCTGTTTAAGGCACAAATAGGTGTGACGAAGGTGCCGCCGGAGTCGAACCACAAAGGGCTCTACCACTTTAAAGATACGATTCTATAAACGAGTTCTAAATGTTATAGTAACGAATACATACGGGTATGCTTTCTTTCGTTACGTTCACACCTCTACATGTACGTAATCTTATCTTGGCATCATACATAGAGTAGGTATATTTTCTAACGAGACAGCAATTTCAGGACCACCCACGCGGTTCAATCGTGATAGATGTGTTTCAAATGTCATTTCTTTTACTGGAGCGTGAGAGCATTAGCAATCAAGTGTTAAAGAGACTAAAGAGTGCCTTGGATCAGGGCTAGACCACCTGTACTGTACCTGTACATTCTTTTCCTGTAGCATTGATGAAATGCAAGAAAATATTACCTATATCTCCCAGGCTGCTTTACTTTTAAACATGAAAATCAGAATTTACTCAGGGGCTATCTTGATGACTTCTAACAACAGTTTTTTTTGCTGACAAATTTTACGCTAGATGACAGTTTCTTTCTTCAGACATTTCTCAATACCAAATACGGCCTGCCATAACTATTCTATATGTACTATGTGGCCTTTCTTTCCAAAAAGTTGCCTGCCCCTGCCTTGGAATCCCATGACTTTTCAGATGTCACTGAGTCATCGAGATCAAGCCAGGCGGTATCGATTACGACGTATTAGTATCACTTACTCAGTAAAGTAATTGGATTTATTTGCAGCTAATTGACCGAGACTAAAAACGATTTAATGCCAGTTTAAACATTGACAATTCTCGCGACTTTTTTTGTTTATGACAAAAATGCGTGGCCAATTTAATTATGCTTCGGAGAATTTCCTATTGTACTGATTCAATGTTCTCTTTAAAGAAACTTGCCGTTCTTATAATATTAAATACTTGATAACTATGAACTACATGAGAATTTTCAAATCTGATTTCTCTGGAAAAAAAAACAACAACAAAACAAAATGACAATAGCGCTCTTGTTTATAAAAGTGTAACGTAGGAAATTAATTGGTATTATCAATTTTACTATTCTCAGTAAAACTGCAAGAAAAATATTAATGCTGCATGCTAATAAAATCAGAGTATGTACTTAAGTGCAAAACACGCAACCGTTTTAAACAATTAAGATTAGAATTACGCAAAGATAATGTGGAGTGGACACTAAAACTGAAACTGCACAATAGATTCAACATTTACGGTACATATAACTCCGAGGTGGCTATCAATTACAAGTGTTTACATATGGAGGTATTTTCGTAAGAGAATTTCTACAATTTTAAGCTATAGTTTGAACAAACGATTAAATTATGCATTGATGCCTCATTCCTCGAGCTTCATAACATAACCGAGCGTGCCAGATTTTTTTCTCGCCAAGTGATTTTGAAAAAAGTGAAAAAAGAGGGTTACTTTCGACGAAAGCGAGACATCCAATGATTCCTATGTAGGATAAGTTCGACGGCGAAAAATAAAACAAACATTATATCTGTATTTTTTATCCCTGAAAATTTTACGGCGGAAAAAAAAACAAATCGTTCACGCTATAAGTTCGTGATTTGGGATTGGGACAAAACGGGACCAAGCCTGTCCCACGCGGGACACTTCGTTTTAGTTAAAAAGTGGGACATCTTGCAACGCTGCCGAGGATCATGGCTCTATTTATATGATAACGAGTGAGCTCGACCTCTGAATGCGTGAAGTGAACTCTGAAGCACAAATGCATATACAATTTAAAGTGAACTCGAATAACAGGAAAAAATGGTTTTAATAACGAACACTATTGAAGTATAGTTAGTTCACCACGTATTGAAATGATTTTACTGGTAAATAATAGAAGATATTAATTGGTCTATGTTGTCTACGGATATTTGTAATATATCCTATATTGTAAGAGTTGTGAGATCAAATAGATGCGTTACATGCTTAATTCTCCCTGAGGACTAAAACGCCTCGTATCTGCATTTAAACTAAACACACTGCTAATAGCAGGCCAATAACGCCGAAATATATATGGCATTGGCTACTCTATCTCTTATCAAAAAACATAACTTTAAAGATATTATATACATACTATGTTAAATACAATATACCTACTGGGATAATCGGATCAAACTGTGGTATTTATTTGCTTTACGCCAAAAATTTAATAGCGATCCTTTCATATAGCCAACATTAGTTTCAATACAAGCATGAACCGTAATGGCATACCACCAAACCCGCCGGTAATAAACCGGCTATTTCGTACACGCTCGTAAACAGTTGGCAACGAACGAGACGAGTGCGTACTTAATTACGCGATTACAATCCCATATCATTACGATTCGCATATTAATATGATGATATGTTGGTGTATTTCAATAATCCCCGCATACTTATTTCATAACGCGTGACGTGTGCACGTGGTGACGTCATCGCGACGCTCCGATCCCTACCACGAACATTTTTCAGTCGGCACGCGAACCGTTCGAATCTGTAAACTGTAGACTTTCGCAACTAACGCGTAATAGGTATTTGAAAATAGTACGTCATTGTATATAGATGTTTATAACAAAAAATAACAGTATTGGCTAACATTTTTCGAAATGAGCATACCACTTTTTGGCGAGTGGCGACTACCGCCCACGAACATTTGTTCTCAAACCCAGTATTGACGCTCCTAAGTCGGTTGTTTAGACCAGCGGTCTGCAAACCGCGACTCGAGACTCAGTCCTTGCAGCCCGCGTGTCTTCCTAGAAGATTCCTAAGTCATTGTGTTTTCTGCGAAGCGTAGCCTTCTGCTTTCGGTAAAACTAATCGTGGTTTGACTCGTCGACACCTATACGAGCAGTCTATACTATACCGTGTAAATTATAAAGACTCGTAAGTCTTAAGTGAAATAGTATAGTAGGCATAGGGTAACTACTCAACTCATTGAATATTAATCAGTCACGTTCCAAGCAATATATTTAGTTAAATATATACGCGAGAGGCACCTAATACCTACTTGTGCAATTTGTATGTTTTATCTTTTGCGGCCCAGTTCTTACAAGAAGTTCTCTTTGGGTCCGTGGATCTTCTTATCGCCGTCCGATTTGGAACCGATTTTTTTTTGCAAATTTTAGAGACTCCGCTTCAGAGAGACCGCTTACAGAGAGCCCCTTGAGAGCCAAAGGTCTGTAATTTTGAAAAAGTCCTTTTTTACACTTAAGCGGCAAAGCTAAGTGTAAATTGTACGTAAAATCGTAGCGTGAAAATTCTGTCTGTAATTCTACCCTAGCTTGTACTAGGAAGTATAGAAATTTCAGTGCTTCAAACATCTTTCAAAGCTGGAATCCGGCGGTAATTCTTCATCATGTTTCTCTGAAAAGCCCGCTATACCATCGAGCTACGCCATAAAACGCAAACGTATTTTTCATGTCACGGCGGCAGAAGAGCGCGCTAATACTATTGTTATGCAAATATTTCTTCCCAGGATGAAGATTTCTATTATCTTTTTCTTTAACGTTTTATAACTATTTTTAAATTTATTCTGCTTCATTCTATATTTTTTTACTCGGGATACAATATATATAATTATATACTTTACATTAATAAAAGATACCGGTGGCAGTAGGTGTAGAGGTTTTCACTATAATAAATACATAAGGTAAATTGGATATTAATCTATGAAAAAGGCTAGCCATGTCGTCTTAATACTGATTGTATCACTTTCTATTCCTTTACAAATCCTAATAATATGACTCCTGTAGAGCAGATATATGGAAGAAATGAAATTCCTAGAAAATTTCCAATAAAAGTGTAACGCAATATGATATACGCTATTTTAAGCTTCTCGGAATTCTGTAATAGGAAATATGGGAATTCCACTCGCTTTTTTGAATATCGTTCAAGGACCGCATATGTTTGTAGTTGACTTTGCCATGATATATTTTGGTTCTGTTCTGCCCCGTGGATTTGACTGGTTTTAAAAAATTAAGAAAAAAAAACAACTTGATTGATCAAAGGGTTTTTATCAAATAAAGACGAAATTTTACTTCAAAATATGGACTATAAATATATCTTTAATTCATGTAAATTAAATGAAATAGTTTTGGTTTGATACGATTTAAAATATACTGACAAATAGACATTTTTTAAATAATTTTCTTTACTATTTTTTCAGTCCTTGAAAATATTTTTTTAACCGACTTCTTTTTAATAAATATATGGATTAAAATCCTGGGCATGGCATGAGAATTAATTATAAGCGTGGTTTTCATGTCAGATCCGTTGGCTGTGTCACAAGACAGCGCTAATCCTATTGTTATGCAAATATTTCATTTTGTTTGCGCTAGTTCTATTTCTTTAAAAAAAAAATACTTAGTATTCAGGTCGACTTAATTATTTTACTCCTTCGGGATACAACGAATTTGTATGCGCCACAATAACTAAAGATGGACGGCGATGAAATTGGATAGGATTAATATTTATTCAAGTTCTAATAAAATTTGGGTTTTTGTAAGGTCAAGTAGGTAAGGTAGGTAAAAAAGGAAAAGTAAAGACCTGAAATGAGAGTAAATTATTATTTTGATAAATCAACAAAATTATGAAGATTATAATGTTCTGTATTCCTACCAGTCATAAAGGAGAGGTACAGCAAAGCTTATTTTTTAAAATATAGCATAATTATGTAGTCACTTTGAATGAGTTTGTTAATTTAGAACGAATGAAAATCAGTCTGTCCGAACCACGAATCATGAACCTTTAAGATTTAAAGTAAAACGAGTGTAGATCGTTTACAGCTTATATCTCGGTAATTTTTCAAAGTGAAACATCACACTCGCCACTGGTTAGCGGTCAATTACCTTCAATATATAGAATGAAATGCAACATAGGTTGCTTCCAACGGCCGAAGATCTAATAAAAATAAATATCAAGACAGATGCGGTTTATCGGAACGTTAATTTTCCGGGAAACATCGAACGTGAGACTAGAGCGAAGGATATACGAGTAACATTTAATGAAACACGCTGTATATTCAGGCAACGGTAGCTACACAACGATTATAATAAATAATCTAGTACACACGTGTTAAATGGATATAAAGTTATACATTATTTTACTACGGCAGGTATACTAGTAATTGCAAACTTCCGAACGACGTGAGGTAGAGGGAGACGCTTGTCGTAAATATTGGCAGAGTATTAATATACGTGCAGCTGTTTTGAGAAACTGATTAAATAAAGTTATATTATATTCTATGGCGAAAATAAATGGTTGGTTATTTTGTTAATACTCATAAACTATGGTATTTTCAATTCAAATTATTACCGATTACCAAAATCATGTTAAATACTGAAAAAAATAATGCGCGGTTCGCCCTATATATGACTTATGATTTTCTGACACAAAATAATGGCCATAATTCATCCATACTCGATGGGTATTGCAACTCGTTCGAAACCAATTTCGACAATATCAGGCAGTCAATCAGAAATTGGATGGGTGACGCGCAGCTAACCCCGAAAACTAAGTTGAAACACGCTATCAATATGTGTATGTCTGCCGACATACCAATTATTAAGACCAGAGGATTTAGATTTGCATTATTGCTTTAAATTAACACTAATGATCTTTATTTACTGTTATTTGATATAGACGATACCTAACATAGTATAGTAAGAATAATTTACGTATTAAAATATATTTTTTTAAATACCATATCAAATTTAGTATATTATGCACAAAAATCCTGCATCGATAATATCTAAATGTTATTAAAAAAAAACTTTTTTCGTAAATGGGACGGACGGCCTTGCCTCGACCGGCGCTCGCTATACAGTAATACATAATCAACAGCCATGATTAACCTTATCCTAATACTGCCTACAGTTTTCGGCGAATGTCACACATTTATCTTACCTTGAGCAGGCACACGTGAAAAGGGAAAGGTCGAGGCACAATTACATCCAAACGACAACAATACTAAATTGGAGGCTTCATGAACAAAAGCGAAAGAAATGGGTCGATAGGTTTTGTATGGACGGATGGCTGCATATGTCAAACTTTTAGATTGATTTTTCGCGAGCCTTTGCAAATGTTGGACGCATAGCTACCACGCTATGGAATAGCCGTAGGAACAAAAGAAAGATAGGGTAGTATACGGCGGTATCACGCTTATTTTTGTTTTTTTACAGAAACGTTCAATTGCTGTCTTTTGGTTGCTTATAGGAGGCGTTCCAAATAAATCACCAGAAAGGGCCACGTATTACCCATCTATAGATCTATAAATAGTGATGACTAATTCAGGCAAGGGTAACCCCCAGTTTTTTTTATACATGTGAGTAGCAAACGAGTTTGCAGTCCACTTGATGGTAAGTGGCCACTGCCGTCCATGGACATTTGTAATCAACCCTAGATATGATCACGGTCATACCTGGGGTTGAC